>QNGE01007734.1:0-21093 GCA_008508345.1 Paragonimus westermani | reverse complement strand
TAAACGTCGTGGTCCAATAATCAGTTTTTCTGATTTAATTATCGTGGAGAATAGGAACGATTCTAGTCAGAAACGTACCAGTCCTCTACAAGTCGACCAACACTCCCTTGCCAATCACCGGCCGGTTAACCTCACAAGCATCCTATTCAAGATAACGCAGCGTCTCTTCAAACGCGCTGTTATTGAGCATTGGTTCACAAGTAACTTGTTCTTTTCTATTTAGTGTGGCTTTCATCCCGAATTGTCACGGCCGTGACAAGTCGGATAGCCTAACAGAATCCATGGCCAATGACCACACCCCCGATGCAATTTTCTTCGATCTTTGCAAAGCTTTTCAACCTTGTCCCACGCGCTTCCGTTATGTATAAAATAGAAGCTGCTGTCATCAAAGACAAAAAGTTTGTTGATGGCTCTGATACAGTATGTGCAACTTTCTACTCACATTTCACCACTTCGTTCTGACCCATTTTTGGATTGAAGTTAGAATTGTTCGCTCGTAGTTAGCTACCAAAGTCTTAACCTATCCCGAACCGTATGGTATCCCAATAATGGCTACCAAGCAAGAAGGTGAGGACATACTCATCCTTCTACATAATATTTTCGCCCTATCACTTTTATCTAGCACACTCATCCCTCAGTGGAAAAAGTCAGCCATCACGCCTCGCCACAAAAGTGGTCCAAAGTAGGACATTAGTAACTATCGTCCCATCAGTCACACAACAGTTCGCTCGGGAATGTTTGGAAGAATAATTAAAAAGCATATTATCGAATTCCTAAGAGCACAAAACCTTGTGAACCTTTTACAGGAAGGATTTGTAGCGACAATACTAAATAATATTTTGATAGTCACATTCATTGCACATTTTCGATGATATTGGTTTTGTATCTACTTTTGCTTTAGTCAAGCTACCCATTTTTGTAACATCCGGCCCGGGGCTAAAATCATCGAAAATGTACAATCAATGCGACTATCAAAATATTATTTAGTATATTCGCTACAGATACCTTCGTATACTAAGAAACGCTTATAAGCGTTTCTGTCTGATATGTCAGTTGGGATTTTTGAACCATTCGTCCATGCCCGACGACGCTGGAAATGTGGTGATTACTGTTGGGAGAGGCACCTTTTCCTAAAAAAAATCGGATATTTTCCAAAGGAAATAGATGCCCGCCATCATTCTGGAAGATTCCAGTTCGCGCGCTTGCTCCTGATTGGCCTGTTCAGTGTCCTAGGACCAAGGCTAACGAAAACCTATAAATACGGACGTTTTGAGCCACTGTTTCGCCTTCGGGCTGAGCAGCAAATAAAGCTCGTTTGAAGGCCGTCTTTTTCCTTTCTTGTTGGGGGGTTCTAAGTTGCGAGAGTTGGGTCCGAGTACTTGCGTTCCGATTATTCGTATCGTTTGCGATATCGTTGCGTTTCATTCGTGATCGAGATACTGATCGCGGTCTTCCTGTCCGTTCTTACCTTCCTCTCTCAGGTGGTCGTAACAGTTGGCGACGGTGTCATTTCTGGTCGATGGCGTTGGACGGTAATGCTGCTGTTGCAGCAACAGATGGAGCTTATGGAGATGCTTTTCCAACGATTGTCCTATACGAGTATGGGCCAACCCGCACAATCTGGTAGTGCGCAATCTGTGGACAGTTTGGCCATGGGTATCTCCGAATTCGTCTACGACCAGCATGCGAACGTGACACTCGATTCTTGGTTCCGTCGGTACGATGACCTGTTCCGTATCGAATTTGCCAACCAGGACGATTCGTGGAAGGTCCGGCTTCTTCTCCGCAAACTTGGCCCTGCGGAGCACGAACGGTACGCCAATTTCATTTTGCTCAAGAGCCCACACGATATCAATTTTAATGAGACGGTCAGTATTCTGTCGCAGATATTCGGCGACTAGTCATCTCTATCCAACTTGCGGTACCACTGCCTCAAGCTGACCAAACGGGACTCGGATGATCTCGTCACCTATGCTGGCACCGTAAATCGTGAATGCGAGAGGTTCAAGCTATTCTGCCTCACGGAGGATCAATTCAAATGCCTCATCTTTGTCTGCGGCCTCCAATCCCCCAATGATGCTGACCGCCGTACACGCCTGCTCAATCGGATCCAACAAGACGATTCAGTTACCCTTTAGGATCTCACCACTGAAGGCCATCGACTGCTCAACCTGAAACACGACTCTGCCTTGGTCCAGAATCCCGCTCAGTCCACAACCTCTGTCAACACAATTTCATATCCAAGGCAACAGCAACATCTCTCCCCGACGAGCCGCCCAATGAACTCTACCTTCAAGAAGTCGCCGTCCTCCCCATGCTGGCACCTCGGCGCATGGCGCTACACGCGTTACTGCCCCTTCAAGCAACACCGCTGTCAGCGTTGCAAAAAGTTGAGCCACAAAGACGGCTATTGTCAATCACGTACGCCGGGCAGTCAACGCACAGCTAAGAAGCGGCCACGCCCACCTCACTCCAAACCAAGTATCAGGTCCAACAGCTTATTCTCCTCTTTCAAAGTCGAAGTCGTCTCACGCAGGAAGTTTGTGTCCGTACCGATCAACAGACACCCAGCTCGTCTCCAGATCGACACTGCATCCGATATTACAATCATTTCCAATCGCCTGTGGAAAGCAATTGGCCGCCCGCCAGTCCAGCTGACATCCCTTTCCGCCACCAGTGCCTGTGGTGGTACAGTGCAATTAACTGGGCAATTGCATTGCCGTGTCAACTTCAAGAACAAGACCATCGATGGAGTCTGTTACCTCTCCGATGCAAATCTCAATCTACTTGGTCTCGACTGACTTGAACACTTGGGCCTGACAGAACTATCAATCACGCACATTTGCAATCGATTACGGTCCTCCTCCATCGAACGGTCAAGTAGAGCGCTTCGTCGACACATTCAAGAGAGCACGTATGAAATCTCGCGGGGAGGGACCGACCGAAAAAGTGCTGCATAGGTCTTTGGTCACTTACAGAACCACCCCGAATCCGGCGATTCCCAGTGGACTTTCACCCGCCAAAGCTCTCATGGGCCGCAAGCTGGGGACGACATTCGACGCCATGTTGCCAGTAGAAAAACTACCCGAAGATCAGCAGCTGCAACTCCGACGTAGGTTCACCGTTGGCGATATAGTTCACGCAAGAGATTATCGGCCAAGTCACTCCCACTGGATAGCAGCGACGGTCAAGCATCGAAGCGGCTCGGCCCTCTGCGACGTTAACGTAGGAGGCGACATATGGGTGCGCCACGCTAACCAACTTCGCCCACGCCATTCCATAAACGCTGGGCGAGTAGAGAACCAAATGCCACTGGACTTACTTCTCAACACTTTCGAGATCAAGCGCCCAACACAGCAAATGTCCGCGACCGTTACCCCAGCGACCTCAACGCCGAGACCGAGCAGGGAGCTGACTGCTTTGCAACTAAGACGATGGACGGACCGAAAACGCAAGCTCACTTTTCCAATGCAGCTCGACACACGAAAACGGCGGTACCAATAAGTCTCAACAGAGGAGGTGTTGGAAAAAGCACTTCTTCCCAAAAACTCGCTATATTTTCCAAGGGAAATAGATGCCCGCCATCATTCTGGAAGATTCCAGTTCGCGCGCTTGCTCCTGATTGGCCTGTTCAGTGTCCTAGGACCAAGGCTAACGAAAACCTATAAATACGGACGTTTTGAGCCACTGTTTCGCCTTCGGGCTGAGCAGCAAATAAAGCTCGTTTGAAGGCCGTCTTTTTCCTTTCTTGTTGGGGGGTTCTAAGTCGCGAGAGTTGGGTCCGAGTACTTGCGTTCCGATTATTCGTATCGTTTGCGATATCGTTGCGTTTCATTCGTGATCGAGATACTGATCGCGGTCTGCCTGTCCGTTCTTACCTTCCTCTCTCAGGTGTTGGTAACGACTACCGTTCTCCCAGACTTGCAGATGCCTCTCATTGTGCTCCTTAAGTGCGGCTCTTGATCAAAATGGCATTTTTGCATACAATACCCCTTTTATTGCTATCTTTCATCATGTACCGAACGCCGCACCCAAATAGACAAACTAGGCGAGCACCCCTCAACGCCACATCCAATGACTAGCGCGGTGGTGAAGGGCAGCCTTCTGTGACCGTTGCCTTCCCTCATATATATATATGGCGTACGTGAGGTCAGTAATCATGGCTGGCCCCTTCTGTTTGCCGACGGTGTCAAGATCGTTCACCCAACCCGTCAACCCAATAACAATGCTCTCTACCTAAGAATCATGTGGCAGGACTTAACATCGCTGCAGTCGTGGTGCAAAACATAACCAATGACGTTCTCAAATCGGACCTCACTACGTTTGGTCGCTAAATACCCATGGGTTGTGCCCCACAAGATGGTGATAATATTATGACCGTCGCTTTTGTTCCAGATCTAAGAATAAGGCGTTTAATCTCCCTTGATTCCTCCGAACAAGTGTGGTTTCCGGTAGAAAAATCTTAAAGAAAAATGGGCTATATCAAAAAGACATTCAACCTACCCGGTGCGGGGCTAATGTTTCAAAAAATGTTTGCCCGGCCTCAACTCGGGTATTGCACACTCATTTACTGCCGTCTACGGAAAGCTGACAGGTTTGTGATAGAAAACCTTCAACTATCATCTCCCAGGATGTGTTCCGGGTACTCTTCTTCACTCAGCTTTAGAGAGCACTGTCAAAGACTCGGTACTGATTTATTTTGTTTGCGGAGACAAAAGCTGAACTACACACTCCTGCCTAGACCCATACATTCGGACGACATCATCCCAACGTTTCTCGTCCACCTACCAAAGAGCCCTCCATGTAGTTGAAGAAATTAGTGCTCCACTTTGCAAACCTTGTTAGCTCAGAGAGAGATACGTGCAAACCTCCTTATAATAAGGCGGGCCGAAATCTGTAGTTGACTTCCAAATGAAGTCAGATACAATAACATTCGGCGTTTTGAAAGAAGCTCGAACAGCCACCTCACGCTGACAAACATAGTGACTATTTTCAAAGTCTTCTTTCTCATGAACTTTTTGAATGTGGTTCAGGAAACATTTAGCTGTCACCTACATGTAACACAAATAGCCGTCTAAATCACTGTGCTCTACTGGAAAACAGCCTGCTTGAAACAGTTCGTTGGTTTTTAACAGTCATTCACACCCCATCTAGCACTTGATCTACTGCATGTTCACGGAACCACAGTACAATCTACATCGTTTTATTTGTGAGTTGTTGTGCGTGCACAACTTAAATTGCTGGGAAAAGTAAAATTTGCGCCTATTAATGATTCCAGCAGGGTGACCTTATGTGAACTACACATAGAACACGCACATAGAAAATAAACGGGTTCATAATTAACATGCACATTTTTTCGCATATATGTCAGTTTCACTAAGTCATTTATCCTCTTAATTACGGGGATTGTAGGGCTTACAAGCCTTCAGACAGAGATAGTGGGATCCGATATTGACGGATTAGTGACTATCATACAATGACTTCCAAACACAAAAAAAGCGAGGAAATATCCTTCACGTGCACCTCATGTGGTCGCATTTAGGCCTCGATTCAAACCTAACGTTCATTCCCCTACCTCTAACTCTCTTTTTAATAACATAACAACCTTTGTATTTCATGAACTGTGGTTTCCAAGTTCAAACATACTAGGCAAAATGACGTCGAAATTTCGTACGCATTTTTGACTACCACGTGATAATCACTTCAAAGTTGGCTGTTGGCTACTCACTTATCGAGAAATACTGCAACTGCTAATTGGCGACGTCGTATATCTTATTAGCCAACAAAAATGTTCGACGTAGCATGAATTCTTAGTCAGCGACCGTAGCATACACACTATTCATCATAGTAACTCCACATTTTCTAGTTTAACATGCCAGATTACGCTCTTTTACATAATCCTGTAAGTATCTGCTGCACAAGGAGATCTGTGACGAGCAGAAACGCGAAAGTCAGTCCTGACCAAACGACTTGCCAGATGTTCCACTTTTGGACGTTTCTCAAGCAACCAACGAAGTCCTGTGGTGCAATATGTCTGATCGTTCACCGGATTATGCATTTTTCCGGCCTCCTTCGCAAGAACACTTAGTTCAACCGTTTTCCGGTACTAGTCATCTGTTACTGGCGAAGCACTCCGAGAACGCAGTTGGACCTTCCCCCTTTACTGACGTTGAAATATGTGGAATATCGACTCATACATAACCTTGTAAAAGGCCAATTAACGTGGTCACACCGTTTGAATTGAATCTATTGAGCAAGCAAACTGTCTTTTTTTCCGTTGCGCGTGTCAGAGTTTGGTAAACTACAATCATTCTCTCTGTCTACGCCCTTTCTGCTAGTAGATTTCAAATTTGTAATACTGTGTATTTACTGGTTGCATCGCCTGTAATTGTCTGCGATGATCGTGCATATCCCAGTGCGCTCTTCAGAAGTGTGTTAAGAAATATACATTATTACTACTATAAGCTCTCCGACGGTTTAAATCTCTTCTTGGAACCAAAACTTTAATAGTAAAAACCAGGTTGGACATTTTTTCATCTTTTCTGATTTACGCTAAAGTTCCACATTGATCCGTACCTGGTCAGCAGTCGTTTCTGATATACATCAATCATCTTCTTGACCTCATTTCCAGCAGCGTCATCCTTTATGATGATTCAAAAATGAGGAATGCTTGTGATCACAATGCCTTGCAGATACAACTTGATCACGCTGACTGCTGATCAAATGACTGAAGTCCACCTCTAAACCACAGCAAGTGTGTACATTTGCACCATCTCCCAAGAGGAAATTGGGTGCCACGTGGCGACGAGCCAATCACCTCAAACATTCAGTACAAGTTTGGATCGCAGTGTTACGACACTATTAGACAAATTATCCAAGTAACTATTCTGACAACCACAACAGTTTTAATCGACAGATCGGTTCCAGAAAATGAATTACAATTTGCAGCCGAACAGGCCAAAGGTGAACTGTAAACATACAAGTCATTCGTAATAAATAAGCTCTTTCCAGCAGTCAACAGGTTTGGAAACAGTGGCGGAGAGCCGAGTTACAGGAAGGTGACGCACACACCATTCAACAAGTGTACAAGGACCGCTAACTGGCTAATCGCACAAATTACCGCGATGAAATAAAATTGTCCGGGTCAAAATCCGGTTAGCGGTTAGGAACAGGGGAGGCTGAGTGTGCAGGACAGATACTTGGCAGGATGGGGTCCGGCATGATTTCCGCATGATTGTACTTCAGACGTCGATACACATATGTTGTTCAGTGGTTACCCCGCGAACCTATTCGTGATACACAGTGCATAGAGTGTAATAACCGTCGCGAAATTTAACGCAAGGAAAAACCTGGGTATTTGACTCTCGTCCTGTCCATCATACATTTTTTCACCACTAGATGACCGCCGTAGGGAGATTTGGAACTACTGAAATGATAAAAATAGCCTGTCTTTGTCTTTCCAAACATTAGCAGGTCTGTATAAAGTCACTGCTGGACTATGGTAATCCTATTCATCGGCTCGAAGAGGGACATACCTGCTATTGCACGTGTCTAGCGAGTAGCCACTATAATAGCCATGAGCGTGCAGCATTTCTCCTACGATTCTCCTCTGGACATTCTTGATCTTTATCCACCTGGGCTTCGGAGATTCCAGGGTGCCTCAATCTTTACGCAGCTTTCTTCAGCGCAAAACCCGCGCAGAAATTCTTCACTCAAGTAGCTGGAGACAGTCAAAGGGGTCACGAAAGTAAGCCCCACCAGCCTCATCCTCGGACGTTTCTTGGACAACAGTTCCCCTCTTACAGCTTTATCAAACACTGGAATGACCTTTCAATACAAATCGTTAGCTGCTCTTATAGGGACCGCTACGAAGTTTTATTTTTAGACTGTCACTCAGAGCTTATTCAGACTAGTGTTCTGCTCCGTTTTTGACAATTTCTGTAACCCTCAAGGGTGCTTCCACACCATGTTTTCAATGACTGTTTTTCAGGTGAGCCAAAAATGCTGGAAATCAGAACAGACAAACTGACCGGATCTGGGTGGCTCGAGCTTTCAACCTCAAACCCGTGTACAGGTCGTCAAAAATTGCTAAAACACTGGCGTAAATGTTAACAGTCCATAGTAAATCCGTATTCTTGAGGTAATGTGAAGAGTCACAGTGGCACTGGTAACCAAACTCTTCCTTTTTCGGCGGTTTGGGTTTTTGTGGGCTCCGAGGGTTATCTCACTACAGCGCTCGATCACCGTGAGCTGGAAGCGCCACGTTATTGTGTGATAGAGTACTTTTAGCGTGAAGTCAGCAAAAATAGCGAGGGCTGGGACAAGGAGGACAGGTGTTAACATTAAACTGAATCAGTGAGCTTCCTTTAACCAACTCTTAAAGCAGAAAGAAGTTAATTATATTGCGATGTACTGTTGCTTCGTTAACCGTCATCAGTCGCAAACGTGAAGTATGCTAGCTGTCTGCAGCATACGGATAAGAAAAAACAGGGACTAGATACACCTACAGACACACCAGGTATCATGTACTCACGAACATCGCAACCGATGGACTGTCTCAATCACTTTGGTGCACATAACGCCGGCTGGTAAGTTGGGATAGGCATCGTTTCGCAAAAAGCCAACAATTTCGAATGTGGGCTTTGCAACCTCAACGCTTGGTGAGCCGTTGACATGGGGTGTTTAGCAGTCGGTGACGCTGAAGTTTGAGCGGCCATTTCCTTCAGCTGGGGCTGGTGCTTCAAAAGTTGTCTCTACCAACTCTGAAGATTTTCGACGACTCGCTGTGATATTTGTTGATCCGTCTTGTTTACGCAAACGTCACTTCAGCCACAACTGGGCTGGTAACCAACACGGGAGACAGAAAAGCTTGACAGGTTACGTTCGGGAGTGCACAGAGCTGGCCCTGCAGTGGTAGGAGCTAACCGCAACCGCATACATTCCAACTGAACCGACTTTGATTTTTGCTTCATGTCGTTGGCCAGATCGTCACCTCCTGATTAGCAACGATAGAAAACCATTCTTATTATGAGGCGTAAGTGTGGCCTCAATGCCTAGGCGACTTTACCTGGGTACCAACTTGCTAGTAAGGTTTGCCTGGTGTTCGTCAGCAATTAATATACAACTTTCTAACCGTACTCCATTTGTATGCGACAAGGACATAACTGGCAGTTCGTGTCACTGCGCGGTGAACTGACCGCTGTAGCATGCCATGCGCACGTCTACAAATGAGTATTTCTGGGAGATGTGAGCCTTGGTTTAATATGATGGGGGAATTCAAGCCCACAAACAGCGGGAAAAAGTCGGCTCTGACAAAGCCTGTTGTACTGCTTGACATACGGGCGTGTAAATCTCCGTGGTTCAACCAACGACAACCCCTGTCAATGCGCCTGCCACAAAACCAGCGACACATTTAGAATTCTCCAAACGTTGTTTCGAAACCACCATTCGTTCTCTATCCGGCACGAAAACCTTCTACAGTTTTCGGCGTAGTGGTTGCGGGAGTTGATGTAACCGTCGGTGTAGCAAACTCTTAGATTGGACCTATGAATTTTGTGCGGCTCATAAGAAACTAACAAGTGTTCACGTAAAATGCGTGGACAAAATCCACGTTCGCACTGCTGCTGTACACATCGACGTGGGACACCGCAACTTCTCTGGGAATAGCGTTTTGCCTGTTGTGGTCAACGAGGTGGAGGGGAGAACAATAGGCGCGAGAAATGACAAACGGAACAATGGGTCAGCCAGTGAAGAACTTTTCGAAAAAATGAGAGGCTTAGATAGGGAACAATATAGAAAGAAAGCAAAAAGTTGACTGCGAGACACGGACGCTTATTAGTTTTCGTCACTGATTTAGAAAGTGAATGTGCTTTCGGAGTTCAGATTCAACTAGATGTACCCTGTACCAGAAGAAAGAGTTACAGCAAAGTGTCAGGCATATGAGGGAAGGGAGGTAGAAAAAGTGGAAAATCGAAGGAAAAAACACGGCGGCCGGAAATCAGGCGGACATACTGTGAAAGTTAGAAGAAGGAATACTTGGAAGGTTAGGAGGGTTCATCGGGGATGCTTGTGTGGATCCAGAGGTTCGAGGGAAGAGATGAATGGAGTTACGTAACTAGGATATTTTGATGAGGGTTCTTTCACGTTTTGAAACTGAAAAGAATTTGGCGCCTTGGAGCAACCGCAGCGCTGTCATCCCAAGCACCGCTGAGCCCGTTATACAACAGGGGGATTTCGGCAAGGGAACTGAGATTTCAGGTGATAGATCTTCCGGAGCGAGCAAATAAGCCGGGATGGGTATTCATTGAATGAGCAATAAGGTTGGCTAGATATCAGGCGAATACGTGCAGTCTTATGTTTATTATGGTTGACTTCGTTAATCTCAGCCACTGGAGTAAGTCTTCAACAGTGGGATGGCGGGCATCCACATTGACTCAGGCCTGAGTTACGCTGACAATAGACGACTCGACGGAATAAAAGGAATTTATCTGTCATTATTGTTGGTCACTGGGCTGACGTCATGTGGATATGAATCTCAGCTCACCACCTCAAGAACCGGTACGTGAGTGGACATAGCCGTGGACAGAACCTCTAGTGTGCGGCTATCTTCGGTCTGGGCTTCTGTCTGTGCAACGGGTTCCCAACATTTTGGCTCATTAGTTTGGAGCTGGTGGTTTTCGACGACAGGTCATCTCCACGCTTGTGCTTAGCATAATTCCCTTACATTCTCTCGTTAGAAAAAAGGTAATATTCACGTCCGAATCAATTGAATGCCCTCGCTACAGTTTCTACAACTGAGGCGTGCAGTCCCTGCTTAACATCCGCAGTTCACCGGCCAGTCTGAACGCGTTGTAGATACTTTCGGGCGAGTGACTTTTAAATCTCCCGGGTAGGAGACCGCACATTAGGTACTGTTTTGCTCGCTGCACAGCCCATAACCTTGTGTCGTCCGATTGCTGGCCATCCGCCTATGCTCCTTCAAATCGCAAGATTTGCACAGCCATCATATTCCCACACCAGCAAATCATCTGGCACGGCCGTCCAGCTCAAGTTGTTACATTGGTTGTGCACTGAGTCTTCCCTGCACTGTCGCGGCTGTCGACCTGGTTGAGACACGTGGATGGAAATAGCCGTGGGTTTTATAGTGAAAAGTTGTTTCACGAAGTCTATAACAGCGATGGCATGTGAAAATGGCCTCGTCCGTTCAAAGAGAGCGACAGCATGCCTTGGGTACTTGTTTCCATTGTACATGTTCAGGATTCCCGATGCGACTCCTCCCACGTTGCCGTCGTGTCCTGCCAAGATCACCACCGGCCTTCTGTCTTGAGGTTGAACATACCGCATCAGACACGCAATCTGCTCCGTGCGGCTGAACCCTCGGACAATAAAATACGGATGACTGCCACCTCAGTCGGAATGTGTGGGGAAATTAATTTTCAACATAAAGAATTAGCTTTCTGAAATCTGTTTGGGAAGTCTTTGATTTTCAAGTTCATTTTCTCGCTTGACGACAACGCATGTTTCCCTCGTATATCTTAGTGGCCTTTTCCGTTGTTACTGCATCAGTTAGGTCAGTTGAAGCCTATTTTGAGGCGCGATTGGAAGTATCAAAATCCTGCGGGTAGAAATTGTAATGGACAGCACAGCGTAGCGCCAAGTTGTTGGCCGCAAGCTGGTTCATGTTGGTTTGGTGCGTGACATACCGAACTTCTGGCTCATGTTCCCTCATGTTGTCTGCTTTTATTAGACCGCAGCTAAAACTCCCATGTAGGAGCAACGCCGTGCCCCCTTGTCTCCACGTTGCGCTAAGTTTGTCTACCAGTGTGACGGATAGCCTAAGCCAGGTCATCTGACTTGCATGCTACACCACATGCATGGAGACGCCAGTCTATTTTGTTGACCCTGAGTTAGGGTTACGCACACTCCTAGCTTGGGGAAGAGGTCCATTTTTTCTCCTGGGTTTTGGGTTTTATGTTCCGTACAACGAGTTCATGGTGTGTACGTTCCTACGTCAAGCGCTCCCAGTTAACATTGGCCATGCGGGTCATCGCAATATTGCATTAAGAACTACTTCAACACTTCAACGTTATCCCCCCTCTTCCCATCCTTCTGGATGACGCGTTGGAATCGATCGACAAAACGGTTAACTACTCTGCTAGACTGGGGGTTAAGAGTTGGAGAACGGATATGTCTGAGGTTGTTCTGTCCAAAGAAGTCTACGTAGGTTGACGAAATAAACCGGCTTCTGATGCAACTCACGAACGTTTCTCCACAAACGAGTATTGCGGTTGCAGCTGAGATATTACGGAGGATGACGATCATCTGTATCAGGATGGTCCCTGGATATTTATTTAGCTTACTCACGTTGGTGAGGGGTCCCCGCAAGAAGCAGTCGCATGGAATTCAAGTGAACTCTGAGCGATGGATTTGCCGGGCTTGGGCACCATTGTAATATGGACTTCGCTGCAGCTCTGTCTACCAATATGATATTGTGATAGAAGCGCACAAGTTGTTGTTATCCGTAATCTCAGGCCAATAGATATAGCTGTGCGTTACTGCCGTCATTCCGTTATTTTTTGGATAGGCGGTATAAGATTGCTGGGCCTCACTAGTCTGCACATCCAGCAGATTGTCTTTGAACGTAAGTAGCTATGAGCGCCTCCGGGAGTACAACACTCAGTAGTGTGTAAGTACGGTTTGCGTCCGTCTGGCACTGAAGTACTTAAGTAAGATCCGGGGTGTTGTACCGCACTGTTTCCCAAAGATTAATCCTTAGATTAACTGAAAGTGTGCTGACGGTCCTTAAGGATATTTGGTTAAGGTTTGATACGAGTGATAAGGCTGTGGTCAATTTTCTCTGGGTTTATTTTCTATGGCATTATCAGTTAACAGGGTGCTTCGACATGTGCAGCTGTCGGTGAACGCGTGTAACCGATTTAGTTTGTACAGCTCATCAGTGTCGTGGCCCACTATCGGAAATGGATCGCCATACCGATGAGAATCCACAACTTTCGTCGTAAGACTGAAAGCGCTGGTGGCTGTCGCAAGCAAAGTTAAAACACGCTCAAAAATCTCACTGCAGAACTTTTCCACGGTGAAATCATGCTTGCAGACTCTACGGTGCACCCAAGTACAACATTTAGACGTCGAATTATTAGAAGTGGTACCACCTGTCACCAACGTTTTGCAAACCCGTAACTTAAAGGACCTGCAGAATGAACTCCGCCTAAATGGTGCTTGTTGACTTACTTACCATGCATGAATCTGTCGTTACACGGACATGGTGGTGAATTCAGTATGACACAAAAAAGAACAGCTTCATCTGATTACGGGTCAACTTTTGTGAAAACGCTATATTACGGACCAAAAGTCAGATTGCGTTTCTACCCCCATTCATCCTACGTTGTTAGTTATTTCTGTACAGCACGCTAACGACATTCGAAAAAAGTGTAGCACACGGCATTGGATTTCTAACTCGCTTCTTACCCTTCTTTTGTTTTTCCTGCCTTAATTTTAGCCGGCCTTGAAGAACAATTAACCATCCACTTTGTTATTCCTATCCGATCGGTCGCTGCGTGCTCTATCACAGACAACCACTTGACTTTTCATAACGGTGATGCCCCTAAATGCAACCCCGATTTTTACAACAGCACTGGTTACATTGTGAGTCAGCTTTGTGCCTACTGCTTCCCCCATCTACCAGAAATAAGTTGGCCTACTAAGGGAGCGTTCAACAACTAGGAGTAGTCTGTCTAAGAAGGCTGACTGAATTTCAACAAGGTTATCTTTTTCAGATCCACAAATTTTCATAAATTCCCCGGATAAGTTTCACTCCCAGGGTGATGAGTTACCGGATAGCGATAAAACGGGAGTCAGCGAGCATTGCCGTACACGGTACCCCGACATTACAAGGGAAACTAAAATAGATTATACTGGCTTGCGAGGGACGGGATGAATGAATGTAGAGGTACTGCGCAAAAGGATGTGAGGAAAAAGGTGCTAAACAACCTGACATAAAAATACTCCATCCTGGGATGTCAAATGGCAAAACAATAGATCGGTACACCAAACTGCCAACTGGAAAGACTTCGACAGGAAGGGCACTTCATGGTACAAGTGCATAGCAGCTGAAAGTCAGCAGCCCTGACAACTAAGTCTGGATTTATAGCCGTGAAGGCGATGGGTTTAGAACTGCCTAAGGAACGTTTTGAAAAATAGAATGATCCCCGGAGAGGTCTATGTCTGACAAAGAACGGAATTACATGTTCTATTCAGTGGAAGGTAGTTGTGAGGATTGTTATTGAACATATACCTTTACTTTAATTATTGAGGTTCAACTTGTACGCTTTTGATGCTGCGCGTAATTCTAATACAAGCGTTTGACTGTTGTTCATTCGTTGTGTTCTGCTCAATTCGGATATACCGGTTACTGGTCTCACGTTAAGTTATATCTATTCACGAAACAACACATTGGCGTCGCAGCAGTCTTCAATAACAATGAATCCTATGCTTCTCGAAACGTTGGACATTAGTTCATCCCCTCGTGATATTGAGGATTATTTTGAACGATTTGAACTGTGGTGTAGGACCGTATCCAGCCTGAATGAGGANCATAAAGAAAAAACTGCTCGGTCATATCACTCCTGCGAAGTCGCCGAGCAAGCCAGATTCAATATCATGAAGCGCAAACCGACTCGGGCAGTCCGTGACTTTATTCTCCAGATCCAAACTCAGGCAGCACGGTGTGGTTTTGGTGATCGGTTGGAGGTCCAACTTCGTGACCGACTCATCGCCGGTATTAATGCACCGGATCTAAATAGCCAACTACCGCTACTTCCTAAACCTGCGTATCAAAATACTAAGTCATCTGTGAGCAGTACGAAGACGTTAATAATACAGTCCATAGTGGGAGTTCTATTGAGACCCCGGTCTTGTTTGGATCGGTAAAAAAGCGACCTACGGAACGCAGTACTCTGCGGCTATTCAATTCAGCTTCCAAAATGGTTCTCGACCAGTTTCACAAAATTATTCGCAACAGTCGACAAACTTCACTGGCAGATTCGGGAATTGTGTCTCATGTGGCAAGAATCATTCCAGATATACATGCATTCACCGCAGCTCTATATGCCGCAAGTGTGGAAAACGAGGTCATTTACAAACTGCCTGTAAGTCGGAAAGAAATTGCCAATTCATAGTAACTGGTCAAAATAAATTTGATGCTACGTGTGACAAGATGGAATCCTTCACTTTGACAGTTGATTCATCTAATCCAGGGAATTTATTTCACACCCTTTTCACAGTACGTGGCACGTGGCATGATTTTATTATCGACACTAGCAGTGTAGACTTTATTCTACCACAAAGACATCTATCACAGTTCTAACCAAATTACATACTTCGTCCTTGTTCTGTAACCATACGAGGTATAACTGGTCATTCCATTCCTGTTTTGGGTACAGTCACTATTCCGATCTTGAACGAACAATCCAGGCCACCTGATTGCACCTTTATTGTTACTCATCATGGCCTATCCACTTTGGGACTAAATGTTTTAAAAATGCTACATATCCAGGTTTCCTTGCTTGTACCACCGATTAATTCCACAAGCTTGAAAGACCTCATTTTCAAGTGCTCGAAGGCCACGGGCGGCATGAAGATACCTCCGGTTAAACTAGAAGTAACTGAGGGTCCGGTTTTTTGAAACGTCGTATAATTCCTCATGGACTCCGTGAACCGTTAGCTAAAGTGCTCAACGAGCTGGTAGAGAAGTGCGTTATTGAGCCTATTGATTCATCCTCTTGGGCCACGCCGATTGTGACATCCTTGAAGTCTGATGGGAAAACTCCGCGAATATGTGGAGATTGTCGGCTTACTGTGAATCGATGTCTTGAGCAACAAACATGTACTACTGCAGAACCTGAGGACATTCTGAACAAGCTATCAGGATCCAAAGTTTTCTCCAAGATAGACTTGAAGGATGCATATTTACAAATTCCTTTGGATAATACATCAATGCAGATAACAACAATCAATACACCTAATGGACTTTTACAGTACCGATTGTTACCGCTTGGACTTAGTAACTCTCCCGCTATCTCTCAGCAGGTGATGAATAACATTGTGAACGGTATGGATGGTGTTGAAATTTATCAGGTTGATATCATCGTACATGCTTCAGACAAGTTAACTCATGATTCTCGTCTTTCGAAACTATTCCAACAGTTCTATGCCGAGAACATTGCTGTTAATCCAAACAAATGCGCTTTTACTGTAAGCAGTTTCGAGTGTCTCGATTACTTAGTTGACGGTAACGGATTCAAACCTGATGTCAAACGTCTAGACCCATTAGTTAATACACTTTCGCCCACAATACTCTCCGAATTGCTTTCTTTTTTAGGTGCTTTGCAGTACTATTCCCGTTTCATTCCAAATTTCTCTCATCTTGCTGAATATTTATTTCAGCTGCTTTCTGAGAAGCAGTACACGTGGACTCCAACTCATGAACAGTGTGTACGTTCGTTGTTAGTTTTTTGTCACATGATGCTATACTTCGTCCGTTTTCTTTTAAAACTATGCCTGTGTTAATTACGGATGCTCCTCCAGTTGGAATCGGAGCTGTGATTGAACAGGACAACAAACCAGTTGTGTGTATATCACGCCGACTTAGTCCAGCAGAACTGGGTTATGCTCAAACACCGTGAAGCTCTGGCGGTATACTGGGCGGTAAAGCGGCTTCATAAGCATCTGGTTGGAATACCATTCAAAATTTCGTCGGATCATGAAGCGCTGAAATTCATCTATAATCCTGAGAAGTCATTGGCACGTTCTTTAGCAGCCATGGTTCAACAATGAAGCATAGAACTCAGTGCATATCACTATACTATAGTGCAGAAAACAGCCAACCAAATCAAACATGTGGATTACATGTCACGTGTTCCATATACATCTGAGCAAACTTCCAGCATTGGTTGCCTTCTAGTCCAGCCTCTGCCGGTTAGCCGAACAGAGTGGATTTGCGCCACTCAACGTTACTTTTCGCCTGTTCTCAGTGCGCTACGTCGTGGTTGGATTCCACAAGTCAGACGGAAATTTCCCACATTTCATGTGCGTGGAGAGGAAGTATCACTTACTCCAGTTGGATTATTGTGTTCGAACGACAGAATTGTTATTCCTCCGACTCTTCGTAGGAATGTTCTTGACGATCTACATTCTGGACACCTTGGACTTGAAAAGATGGAATCTCTGGCCAGATTAACGTGCTGGTGACCAGAGATTGATGCTGATTTTTGTCGTTTGGCTAAAAGTTGTTCATCTTGCCATCACAAATTCCACAATTCACCGTCCAAATGGACTCCATGACCGATGTCAACTGAGGCCTGGCAACGGGTTCATGCGGATTACTGTTGTCCTTTTCTTGACAAGTATTATGCGCTGGTAGTGATCGATTCCTATTCGAAGTGGCCGGAAGCGACTTTCACGACAACGCCCACTACAGAATTCACTGTGTACGCATTCGGAAGAATATTCAGCAGAGAAGGTATCCCTCTTGTGTTGGTGACTGACAATGGTACCAATTTTACTGCCAATTTTCTAAATACTTGGCTCAACGGTATTGGATGCAAGCATCTGTTTACTCCTGCTCGACATCACTGCTCTAATGGTCAGGCTGAAAACTTTGTTAAAACACTCAAAAGTGCTATAGCCTCTCTTCAGTGTACTACATTCAGAGACCTTGGAAAAGGTGTTGACAACTTCTTGCTACAATATCGCAATGCATGTCATTCAACTACACATGGAAGTCCGGCCAAACTTTTTAGAGGGAGGTCTTTGAGGTCAAACTTGATGCGTATTCAATCCTCTTAAGTTACCTCTTATCGTGGTAATGACTTGAGACAGTCATCTGGTTTACTTCTCAAGAATCTTGGTAAATGCTTACACCGAATTCGAGATGCTAATGATTTATCTGTACATAATCGACACGTGGATCATATACGTTTTGAGGATACAGGTCATTTCGTTCCAAATTCTGTTGTGACTTCAGATAATGATGATTCTGCTCTAGATTCGAATTCGAGCCAAGAAATTACAAGCATCATTCGTAGGTCTTCAAGACTGCAAATGAAACTCAGAAAGGATTTTTGGAACCCGCAGTCCCAGTCAACGTGTGTTGGACGTGATTATTGTCATTGAACATATACCTTCAAGTCAATTATTGAGGTTTACGTTGTACACCTTGTGATACGGCGCGTAATTCTAATACAAGCGTTTGATCGTTGTTCCTTCGTTGTGTTCTGCTCAATTCGGATATACCGGTTACTGGTCTCACGTTAAGCTATATCTATTCGCGAAACATCATAGTAGCATGGATAAAAGTGTCTCGCAGCTGCTTTGTGGCTGAATTTTGGACAGCCTAAAGATAAAGTACACTACGATGAGGGTATCGGAAGTTTCGAGTGTTAATTTGAGAAAATGGGTTAACGAATTAAACAAACAATTTGGGGACGTGAGCTGTCCCAAGACGCCCCAAAGGTGGAAGTGACATGTCTGGATGAGATCTCATCAGCAAGGCCGTGTGTGCTCAACCAGAAGACAACGACGGGACAGCGGTTCTTGTAAACCTTTGTAACGAAACGTCAGATGACCCTTTCGCCCGAAGCGGGAGAGAGTTCGCGGAATTTTAAGCCTTGCAGCATCGGGTCGGTGGCTGTTCATCAGCAATCGTGTCCTTTCCCAGAAGTATGTCGTCCTAGCTTAAGGATAGTTTCGTACTGATCTCAGACTATCGACATACGGGAAACAGCGAGGCAACGTTGATTCTTGTAGGTCACGACCGGGCCATATGGATAATCTGGGTATGAGGACGGAGATATGAGGTACTTCTGACCTAGCCATGTGGGTGCTGGAGCGTGTGCCGCATACGCCAACATGGAGGCCACTGGTAAACAGATACTACTTCATCCAACATATTAAGATGTGAGGGAACCCGGAAGGATTATATTTTGTGTTATACAGAGAGTGTGAAATTTTATCGAAAACATCAGTGAAGACAAAATAAAGGACACTAATATTGAGGCTGATATACTGCAAGTCTGTTTTGTCAAACTAGGTGCGTGAGTTGAACGTTTGGCAGTTGTCATGTGGTTGATAAAAAACTGTGACCACGCTTTCTGTTCCCATTCATTTATTTCTCGTGGGTGTTCTAACTTATGTTTGAAATCCTAGTTAACGTGACTGTTAGCTTTCGTTGGAGGGGCTGACACGACAATTTAAACCAAACGTGCAACAGATTCTTCCTAACGGGAACGTTAACATGTTCGTGTTCCAATCTGATTTGTTCATCCTTCCTCTTCGATTATGGATCTTCGTTTGTGTAGCTTGTTTCTACTTGCGCTCTGTCACCCCGTCGGTGTACTCGGTCGTGTTTACTTAAATCGTTGGCGTCGAGGCTTGTGAATTTAGTGGATTCAATATCGAGGTTGTTATTTTCTTCTACTTGGAATTTTAGCGGCTATCTACATCTTGATATATTACTAATGAGAAACTCCTATCCATCGCTCTCATTTCAGGATCCGAATCGGTTGTTTAAAAATATAAGAGACCGTAGGCAACCGCCGCGTCACGGACGCGACCATTCTAGCTCCAGTCTATTGAAAAACGTTGTGAATATGCTAAGCGTAGCTCGGGGAACAACTGAACGTCCGGTGTCAACATTCCAACCATCAGCCGATGGAATGAGACTGGTCAAATGAGACCGCCTTCTCAAATCCCACGCTGAGCAGCGTGGAATGTGTCATGCGATTCTACGCGACCTTATAAGGCATCAAATGCTCGGCTCCCTGAGAATTTTAGCACGAAGAAAGAAGACAAATCGGCCTATAGTTAGCGGAATCACTGCTATCTACGTCCTTCTACGTGGAAGAAAAAACTGCAAAATATAGGCTGCATGATCGGTGGCCTTCTTCTATGGAGTGGGAACAAAATTTGATGGAAGGGGTGTCAATATTCTCACGGAAAATCTGAAGCAAGATGGGTAAAGATCTTACCTCCGTAGTCTTGTTGATGATCAGTGGTTTGGGCTCCGCAGTCAGGAAAGCCAAAGGAGGAAATTTTACCAACGATGAGGGAAGAACAGGCGGTGACAGTGGTGTGATAATAGGAATTAGGGACTTCGAATAGCCCTAGGAATCGCACTTGAATTGAAACCTCCCACACAAGCAATAAGGAGAAGATCTGGTACTGGTACCGGTGAGCAATTGTTATTCATGAATTGAGAAGCCGAATTTATGGATGTACAACAGTATTAAAGGAATCACAGCCTGTCATTGGCTGACCTCATTAGCATATGCAACATCATGAGCTCTATGTCAATCAGTGGACTACGGAACAGATGAATTGGCGAATAACGGAGGGCACAACAGTGAGACCGTTCGTCCAATCCTGATGTTGTATCATTACCGCGATATTTGGATTGGCAGTTTGTCAGATGTTCTGTTGCGTCGAGATTTGGATAATCGGTGAATCGAGATTTCAACCACAACCTTCCCATATTCTAGAAGGCTCCGCATTCATATTTGCCATTCATTCTGATTTTATCGAGGCATCGAACTCTTGCAGTACAGGGTAACCTGCATCCTCCATGACTACTTTTTCAGTGCTCCGAAGCTGGATTTTGTCAGTCTTCGATGAATGGTGGCATCGTGCATGTCGGTAATTTGTACCATTGTGCTGCCTAGCTGGCGAGTAATGAATCATTTGGCAGGTCGCAGATCGGTTTCAAGAAAACATATCACATCCGTTGAATCTACACACTGAAGCGATATCTTGATTTAAATAGCACAGCGGGGCTATCCATCGTTGTACAATGGGCTGCGTTTCTGTACTGAAGCAAAAAGTTATCGATAAACATATCCAGTCTAGCGAATGTTTCAGGATTAGTGGAACTCACGGCACTTTTGAGCGTTTTCATCAGGTGTTCTGGAGCCCCCTTTGAACATGGATGCAGGGGCGCCGTCCGCAAGCCACCAATTGACCTCTCCGACACAGCACACCAATAGGAAGTGTTGACAACTCCTCTCGGTTCTGGAATTATACTGG
>QNGE01007733.1:8233-21098 GCA_008508345.1 Paragonimus westermani | reverse complement strand
TAACTGGATTTAATACGGTACTAATTGAAGCAATGTACAAAAGGATTGAGTCTCCCACCTCGAATGTGAAAATCCTCAGAGATCAAATAAAGAAAGTGCCTGTAAAACAAAATGACTACTGGTGTATGGTTCAACCGGGCTATAGCCAGCCAGCTACGAACAACGCAATGAGCAGGCAAGAAATATATTGCTGACACGTAAAATCGACGAGAGCGAGCGAACAGCGAAATGAAACGTCAGCACCGTAGCTGGACGTTTGAGTGCACCTAAACATGTCGGTAACCATACTCGTTGAAACAAACATTTAAGCGCACACAAAATCTGGGGAGGAGAAAGAGTGCAAATGTTAACCGTAACTTTAACGCAGCTAGCAATAAACAAATAGGGTCGCTACACCAGGCACCGATCAACAATGTTGGACGATAAAACCTGTTGAGCTCACTCAGACAAATGGTCGTTGGTTGTGTCAGGTCAAAACGACTGTTCGTGCGTCGATAAACGATGGGACTTTCAAGTTACCCAAGAAAAAATTACAGGAGAAAATTGTCTAATTTCGGCATTTAGATGTTTACAGGGCTCGGACTAAATAGGGGTAAGGGGAACGTTCAAAGTAGATGGTGTAAGTACAAAGATGAGTAGCGTATCATATTTAGGGAAGGGAGCAAAGCGTGGAGTCACCTTTTAACACCAACCGAAGCCAAGCAATATCATAATAACGCAACACGCCTCGATAAAATCAGCAAGGCATTTATCGTGTATCAACTCGCGCAGTGCCGTGTGCATCAACCGCTGGAAGATGGCGGGTGCATTAGTTTCATCCGAACGGCACCGTCTGAACTTCGTAGGGTTTGAAAAGAATAGCAAAAGCAGATTTACACCGATTGTCCTGATGTATTTTTACCTGCCAGTAACCAGGGGATTAATCCAGGGTGCTGAACCATTCAGACCCAGTAAGGGCATCAAAAATATCGTCGATTCTAGGTAGTGGGAACGAATCGTTTCTCGTAGCAGCGTTAAACTTTCTGTAGTCAACACATAACCAAAGTGTCGCGTCATGCTTTTTCACTAATACAATTAGAGCTGCCCATGGGGACTGAGAGGGGCATATAATTCCACTAGACACCATCTCGTTAACAATCTTTTCTAGCTCAGCCGGTATTGAACAGGCACACGGCGTGGAGGCAACCGGATTGGATTTGCACCACCTGTGTCTGTCCTGTGCTGCATTAGGTTCGTTCTCCCCGTCTCACTCTCTTTCCGCGCAAACACGTCTTGGAATTCAGAAAGGGTCACCTCCAGCTTTTGCATTAGGTGTATCAACATTGAGCAAGGTTCCATGTCAGTAACTGTGTCGCGGCAGTAACCATAGCATCCATGCTCTGGCGGTCAGATTTACGAAATGCAGTGGTCCCAGTGGTACATTCTAACGTCCTGTTAGGCGTGTTTACCTTACCCCGGAGTGCTGTCAAAAATCAGTTCCCAGAAGTACATCCCACGGAAGAGTTATACTACCAACATCGGGTGTTCACGTTTTGGGTCTTCGAGAGAACGTACGGTATATGCGCTGTCCATTGTTACTGCAGTTCAAAGGCGAACTTGTGGCCAACCAATTCGTCAGAAGACAAGAGCAGGTCGGATGTGGCGCAAATTTAAAGCCCATAAAAGTGTTTGGTGACAAGACACCACTCCAAAGGAAATTATTATGAGCCAGTATTTCCCGAGAAAAGAACTTATGTGGCGTGCTCAATAATCTTATGGATTCGACGTTCGATCTCCATTGCTCCACAAGTTTTTTGAATCAACAAGCCGCAGCTGGAAACGCCATTACGTCGCTCGTTCAGACGAATACTGAAAAGCAAACCACGACTAACTCTGACGACACCAGGTGCGTTTAGGTTTCCGCAACGAAACTCACGTGTATTGCTGAAAACACATTCCCTAGTCCTGAACAACTCCCTCAGTCAAACGAAGCGCTGACTGGAAACAGTCCTAGAACTAAGGCATCCATAGTTACTCGGAGCACTGGAGACAGCAGCTTAAACCCTCTCGTTAATGACACGGCTGCACAAGCAGAGTCATCTACTTCACATCAGGACCATTTACACCCGTTACCTGGAGTAAATGTGAACAAAAGCAGCAAATCCAAAACACTGGAGGAAGGCTCTAACCCAACAGTAAGACCTGTAGGGTGCTTGCTAGAGAATAATATTCTGGATTTGCAACNATTGTAAGAACCACACTCTAAAAAAAACGCTTCGCAAATGGAACCGCACAAGTTGCCCTGACTTCTTTCAAGCCAACCTACAATTATACTGGGGTTCACGATTTCTACCCATTACCCAATAGCTCTGCAGCAACTCACCCTCTCACCCACAACCGAATTCCTAATATGTATACCCCGGTAAGTACGCCCCCACTTAATTACGTTACCAACTCAAACGTCCGCCAGACCTGTCCCTTTTGGTGCGCCTTTTGATATTTCATCTACCGCCACCTGGCCCGCCTCCACATATCCCAATCTGTCATCCTAACGTAATGACACGCTTCCAACACCTTCTATCTTGAAGTCAAACCTATACGATATCCACTCGAGTATGAGCGGAAGTTTGGCACGTTCCTTAGATCAGACATTCCCATATGGTATTCTGCAACCCACTCCCTCATCGTTCATGAAGTTTTCTAGCAGTTTGAATAGTGTGTCCAACAAAAATTTCACTAACTTATCACTTACGAACACGAGATCCTTGGTAAGTAAGACGCGCACTTTCAAATCCATTTTCTTTTTATTTAATCCTCATATCATTCTCGTGACTGAGACGGGGTGCTCTCCTGACACTCCAGACAGTCAGATTGGCATCGTAGGATATCAACTTTCGTAGGGATCATCTCACAAGACAATGTGGTGGATGCATTACTTACTTTAAAGATCAATTCTCTGCAGTGACACTTGATGAATATGGTCTTTATAACCTCGAAGACACGTTGTGGTTAATAGTCTCTATTGGCTCATTCTCCGCTCCAACAAAACAGGCCAAATTCCTTTAATGTACTCAACTAAATGGTTGGAACCAACATGTCCTAAAGCCCACCAGAGAGGGGCATAAGCTGAATATCATAATCACCATAAGTGTTTCGTCAACAGAGATATCTGTTCTAAAACAGTTTTCAGGGGGCGACCACAGTGTCCTCAAATGTCTGTTAGGTTTCAATATGGGTACCTAACCGACGGTCGTATTCTACCGTCCGATCAAATTCACTGATTTGACTACGTTCCTCTCCGTACTTGAACCCTTCAGCTGGAACACCTTCTTTCCAACATCAGACCCAAACATAGTGGCCTACGAATTTATCAAAGATCTGGCATTTTGTATTGATGTCCTGGCCCCCATAAAACCAAAACGCGTCGGCCCGTAGGTACAAGGGCGATTCCATGCTGCAAAAGAGACTGACAGACTCAAACTGCTTGAGTCGAGGGACGTGACGACAGTAAATTTCCCCCTAATGATGCACACGAGCAAACTGTTTGAACACGTAGAACGTCAGGCGTAACTCCATCATATGAACAAAGGAAACTCGAGCTTTGTAAGGAGCAGAGATGCATGAAACTGAACCTCATAACTCTCGAATGCAGAACGGTTGTTGATGACAGTGTTGCAATATGTGGTATCATCAACTCACATTTTACTGCTTCGTTTGGCAATGAACACAACTTATTACCCTTAACTACTCCGTTGAATACAGGTAAAGTTTTAAGTAATTTTCTGATCGATGTTCGAATTATTCGCTAAACCTTAACTAGCACTAAACCCTCGATCCATCCTGCACCAGATGGTATTTCACCCGAGGTCACCAAGTAGGTGAGGATACACCCATTATTTCACTTCATTTGTTCACCCTGTACGAGCTTCCACGAAGACGTTGAGCAACGCGGAGCAATAAACGAACGATCCTAAATAGTGAAAACAAGATTGGGTCATAATGCCACGGTACTATTGAGAAAATTATCAGAGGGAATATTTAGACAACCTCAACAGTTTCGACCGACAGATCGTTTCCGGGGAATGGGTTATAATTTGCTGCTGAACGCGCTAAATATAAACTATAATCGCATAACAAGGCATTCACACCCAAAAGAGCTCTTCCGAGCAGTCAGCAGGTTCAAAACAATGGGATGAGCGGAGCTTCAAAAAAAGGGGGTGCACGCACCACTCAAGTAAAGCACAATGACCGACAACTGACTATTCGCACAACCATCAAATTGACGTGACGAAACATAATCGTCTAGGTCAAGGTCTAATTAACGTCCAGAAACAGGGGGAGTTGAATGCAGAGGGGTGAATATTTAGGAGAATTGGTTTCGGTCGGATTTTCACATGATCTTGGTTCAAAAATTTGATGCACACGCTATCACTTTTATCCTGCACCTTCCATTCTTAATAGAAAAAGTCAGCCATGGTTTCCAGTCACAGAAGTTGCCCAAGGCAGGAAGTTGGTAGATACTGTCCCATCAACCACATATCAATCTGCTCCAGAAGGGTTGGGAGGATAATATTGTTGCACATAGTCGAGTTCTTAAAGTCAAAAAACCTTATAAACCTTTCACAGCACGCTCTTATATGACATGTCAGTCGGAATTCTTGAACAACATATCGATGTCAGGAAATGCGGTACTCACACTCTTACAAATGCAAAAAGTTTTCTATCGTGTGCTATGTGTGCGCCTTCTAATCAAAACAACGTAATTTGCATATAAGATTACCTATATAGTTGGCTTTCATCGCATCTTCCAGGCCACACCAAAGCAGCCAAAATAGGATAGCACAGTCCAGTGCCAAAACCGATAGCAAGTGGGGTGATTCAAGGAAGCTCTCTGGGACCTGTTCCTTTACTAACATAAGTAAACGACGCATGCTATATTATTAAGCGTGGCAAGCCCTTTCTGTTTGCTGATGATATCAGAATTGTTTACACCTTCCGCCAGCACAGCAACATCGCTTTTTTCCCCACGAAATATACCACGAGACTCCGTGTCATTGCAGTCGTGGTGCAAACATGACTGGTGACGTCCTCAACGAGAAGATCGGACTCCATTACCTATGGTTGTAAATTACCTGATGGTTCTGTCTCACTAGGTGGTAATAATGTTGACACCGTCACTTCCGTCAGAGATCTGAGAATACGGTAACCTCTGATTTCTCCGAACAAGTGTATATCCAGGTAACGAAAACTAAATGAACAATACGCCGTATTGAAAAGACGCTCAAACTAACGGCTGTCAGGCTGACGCTTTAAGAAATGTGTGCCTGGCCCCATCTCGAGTAATGCACATTCAACTACCGCCATCTACGCAAGTGTGATAGGCTTGCAATAGAAAAAATCCAACGATCATTTAACAGAAGCTTACTAGTGTAGCAGACAAGTGGGTATGCGCTCGACCGTCGTCCACTAACAATTTGAAACACCTTTCCTGAAGAACGGTCGAAATGTAGTCCCATCGGACATCGAGAGAAAAGAACACGTCAGGGTTTGGAAACAAACCGTATATTTCTAGCAATGTTAGGAAATATGATAAGCAGTTAGTTTTAGCCTAATCTGTGACCAACAGCAGCAACCAAGGGAAGAAAGAAGAGGAGCGCGAAGTGGGCCACGGCCTACTCGGCGGCAGTCAAAAGCGTGCCAAGTCAGAAGTGCGTGGAAACTTTGAGTGCGTCAAACAACGCTCGGAATGGTCCAGGTCAAAGGGCCTTGACTAATGAAGGAATGGATGGGTCGTTAGAAGAGGAGCAAACATTCGGTGCGTGCAATTGGCTGCACGGCTGAAGGAAGTGGCACTGAGTTCATATCAGGCCTTCTATTGCAGGCATCATGCGTACAGAACAGACGAGCAATAAGACATGGTTGCAGCCGGGATCCTTAGAGAAACCACACGATCGCTGATCAATACACTAGGACATTCCTCCCTCTCCACATACAGGCAACGCTGTCGAAATGTTGGTGTTTATTGACTTCGGTTGCACAGACTAAATTTGTGTCTGACATTTTTTTAAACCCGTATATTCGGGTGACATCACGACAGCGTTTACCGTCTACTTACAACACAGCCCTCCATATAGTCTATGAAATAAGGGCTCCGCACTGTCAACTCTGCTACCTCGACAAAAATGATACGCACGAACTTCTTTATTGCAAAGTGTTCCAACAGTTGTAATGACCTTCCGAATGAAGCCAGAGCCAGTACGGTTATTCAGCTTGTTGAAAGGGGTTTGGACAACTAGCTCACGATGTCAAATGCAATGTCTGTATCCAAACTCTGTGTAACCCCCAATGACCAACCTGAGTGTGGTCCGGAAAACGTTTAACCGTCAGCTTTGTATAACGTAGATAATGACCACCGCTGTCTAATTCCCCTCGGGAACAGCCTGCTCGAAGCGGTTTGTTGTATCCTTTAGTCACACGACCGTTTAGCATTCAGCCTACGGCACACTCACTAAACCAGATACTGCGCAACATTATTTCATTGATACGTGTTTATTCATGTGCACACACTACCCAGACTGTTGAGAAATGTTAAATCAGTGCTTATTAATAAATCTAGCAGAGTAACCTTATGTCAGCTATATTTGGAGCACGGACATTTCATGAGGCCTTTCAAATCGTCCATTCAACATTCGAGTTCCATGGGTAAATCCCGAGTAAATCGCGAAATGCAATAACAACTATTCGAGAGAGTTAGGTTTTATTAACCAATGCAAAAATATTAATAACATGGAGTGTTCGTCGTGAAGCTTTGCTCGCACATTATTCATTGCAGCTAATGTGATCACTCCACAGTTCCTCTTTCAACGTATGAGATTACGTTCCTCCTCTCAATCCAACAAATGTCCGTTGTGCTAGGAATTTTCGCGCGACAAATGGATGCACGAAACCACAAAGCCGAAGTAGTTTAGCATCTTCTCGACGCTGATTGTGTTGGGGAAAGTCTATTTTCCCCAAAGAACGGTTTAATTTTTGAGATATTCTTGAAAATTAATTTGTAAATTTGAATGTCATTTTTTCGCGCCATAACTTGCTAAAACTTAAATCCGGCGCACGTTTTTCCTTCCGTCTTTGATTGGCCCAGTCCACTTTTAATGGGCTGATTCCAGTAGGGTTGTCCAAGGTTGTTCAAAAAATATATATACGCGAACGCTGGTTTGTCAAGTTACCTTTGGTTTGAGAGCAAATACATGTTCGGCTAAAGGTCACGGTCTTCTGTGTTCTTCTGGGTTTCTGGGTATCGTTAAGCGCTGTATTACGTGTTAGTGATTCGTATGTTCGTGCGCTGTCAACTCTCGTTATTATTGACCACCGGGTCATAACAGATTGTATCAGTTAATGGCGAAACACTATTGAGATGCATTTAGACGTTTTCTCTAGAGTGACCTCAATTTATTCAAAACAACGACCCACGCACAACCTTGTAAAAGAAAAATGATGCAACATCACTTTTTTGGGCTGAATCTGTAAACCAAGCGAACTCCACCCTTCACCACTGCGTCAGTCAAAGTTTTGTAAACTGCAATCATTTTTTTGCTCTGTGCCCTTTTTGGTAGCTGGTTTCACGTTTGTGCTACTGATCAATTATTCGTTGTTTTGTATCGCCTGTAGTTATCTGTAATGATCTCGCATAATCCAGCGTGCTTCTCACATGTGCATTGAGAAATGTTTATTACCATTGAATACTGTGCAAGCAAGATAGTTCTAATCATAATTGATTCTCTTCCTGAGGCCATGTATAAATGCCAGTTGGCTACCGCCTGGAAACAAATTTAGACAATGCCTGTCAATTACGGGATTGTTCGTAACAGGCTTCCCATACACAGGCCCATTCCCTCTTCCACCTACTACCGAAAGTCAAAGGTGAACGTTGGTGATGACGTTGTCGGATGGTATACCACACATGGACTGGTCCCACATCAACCACACTTTTTCGAACAAGGCCACTCGTACGTCACCAACCTACCAATTGCTCGTGAACAATGGACTAGGGCAGTTGTTTCTGAAGATAGAGTAGACATTACCCTGCTGGATACCTCCGAATCCTTTGAAACAGTGGAGCAGAGTACAACGTTTCTCGAGTTACAGCGTCACGAAATTCAAAGGAATCTGTTGCCCTAGTTCCGATCGTATTTCAGTGGGCACGCGTTCTCTACCTTCAGTGGCTTTGACTCAACGGTGAGCCTCAAAAGTAATTTTTTCTCGTTGTTGATCGTTCTATCTGCTAGCAAAATGCCACTGCTTTTGTTTCCAAGCGTTAGGTTTATGCAGATCGTACTAAGCTTTGATGGTTCAAAGAAGACCAAACAGACAACCGATTCGTAGCCAGGTCTACAAGTGCTACCCAACTGGTGTAGATGGAATAACATACCACCGCAGATGGCGAATCGTGGGGTCCTCAGCACCCACATCAAAAGCAAGATAGCTCATCACCTTGTAATATTGGGTTTTGTGTGTCTAAACAAGGGGATGACTCGAATACGATTGTCATCAAGGATCAGGGTCCCTTCGTCAACTGCAGAAAAATGGCGCGTGAGGCTAGCAGCGTTTCTCAACTCATCAACCGCAAAATGCGCAGTCCCAACCCGAAAAACTCTACCCACATTCCATTATAGTTCGTCCGTTACTATAAGTAGGCATACAAGCGAGTTAAGCTTATCTCCGTAATGCTGTCCTGTTGCATGAATGAGATCAACGCATGACTACGAAAGAAGTTAAGTGACTCAATCTTTCTCGAGGTTTAACTCTGTTTAACATGGGATTTCGAAAAAGACGAGAGGGAACATCATGCCTTCCTAGCTTTCTATTTGTCGGCGTCATTCGGATGAACTCTAAGTGGTTTCCTAATGGAAGGACCTGGCGGAATAGCTCGTTCCAGCTAATACCCTAGGGCTGCTCTAAAGGAAATTTAAAAACTCTCCCGCGAACCTCAGATATTTTGAGGTCCGGTGCTCTGTCAGCCAATCCCCAGTTGGAACGACAATAAACTTATAAACAATCCAGTAAGTCAGTTAGGCCAGTGTACTACGGAGTGCCCATGTTTACGCCGTTCGATGAGTGTTTGTCCGTCCATACGCCCTATCGAGTAGTTGCCTGCGTGTATACCATACTGACAATGATTGTTATTGCTTGACACAGAAAGCTGGAATCACATTGTGACGTCTCCTCATTGCATTTGTTCCCTTAGCAGCTGAATAATTTGGATTTGAATTTATCTCCACGCCAGTTGATTAGTAGTTGATTTCTTTCGCCCACCCTAAAGGACGTCGGATTGACAAGATCTTTTCAGCCTAGTCGCTCCAGGTTCGTGTCTGAAAACACACTTACCTACCAACAATGGTTGAAACGTCTAACAGCGAATTTCGTGTACGGTCTGTACGCATGAGGGTCAAGGATATGTAGTGCGTGCTTCGCGACACATGGTTTCACACCTCCTGCATTGGCAGATATAGTGAAGCTGGCCAAATGCTGACAGTGACAAAACTGGATTGTAACCACTTTGTTTTTCTTCTGTTGTAGCGCCCGTGGACAGTCCTCTTCTTTTGCAGCTAGCATTACATCATTTGCACTGGGGAGCAACATTTTCTGATCCACTGGTCGTTGTCAGTACGTTATGTAACACAAGTGCTGCGGATACAGTATCAAATGCATTAGTTGTCTCAGCAGTGAAGTCAAAAAGGGTTATGTCGGTTGCTTTTAGGACATTCGTGCTCATCACCACTAACACACCGTCGACACCATACAGGAGAAACTACAGAATTGTGAGATTTTCTACTCGGTCCTACCCAAGAATCCCAGTCTGACTTTAGGGGAGGTCTCTAATGAGGGTCGCTTTAGGTAGGCAAAATTCTCTAGAAGTACCAACACCGCTGCATATGAAGAACTGAATTCCTCTGCTCGGGAGGAATCTGTAGTTGTTCGAACAATCCGGAAATTGCCACCAACTGCTTACAAGTCCGCGACGAGCCAAAAAGAGACCTCCTACCAAAATGGGCGTAAATCCCTGCGTCCCAAACTCTATCACGAGGCTAGCAGGGAGACGGGATTCGGCATGTTTGACAAACTTCTGTTAACAAGGATAGCGCCTTTGTCAACTGCTTCGACTGCTCTGTGACTGCTTTGACTGCTTCCTAGTTGCACACGAGTTGCTGGACGACTCTCGGTCCCGGGTGTACCCAGGAATAGCAGGGGCTGAACTACAGAGACGGAATTTCGTTAGGAAGAAATCTGGGACTACAGACGGATCTCGCAGAGTTATTGTTGGGGCTATGTTCGAATCATTCAGTAATGACTCGGTAGATGGACAAGAGCCAGTGTCGGTTCGTGTCAACTGCACTTAAGCCTACTAACGCCCAGCTGCAACTTATTCACCGCATGTTGTGGCCCAAGCCCCAGTAGAGCAAGACTTGACAGCGATTTCTCTAAATTATTGTCAAGAGATGGCAACGCACACAATGGCATGGTTCAGCCGTCAATGTAGCCTTAGTCCCAGTGGTATGGACCCTTTGCCTTGCTATTGGGCGTCTCAAAAATTTTAGGAGCGCCTTATATGAATCGCTTCATAGGCATCTCACCTCCCCTGAGACCTTCTTTAATGAACGACAAGGATTTCGCAAGGGTAGTTTGTGCACCGCAAATCTGCCGATAGCCACTGATCAGTGGACCAATGCTGTTGATCGAAGCAATAGAGTGGACGTCGCACACTCCGACCTCGCCTGGGCGCTCGACCACATGATCCACGTTGTTTTAAGCGGCCAGGTCTTCCATCATGAAGCACAAGACAGTCTTCTTCATTGGTTCGGGTCATGGTTTACCAATCGTTTGTACAGGATATCTGTATGCGTTGCATTCTCTGCCTGTTGGTCTAGCCTCCGTGGGGGCGAACCTAGGTTCAGTCCTTGGCCCGTTTCTACTTCCGATATCAACGTCCATCGATACTGCTGCTTTGCTGGCGACTTCAAAAGTTGCGGTGCCACAAGCTGTGTAGTAACTCTTTCATCTCACAGAAGGACATTTACATTCTATTTGGCTGGTATCAATGTATTTGAACTGACTTTAATGTTGGTAATTGCAAAATCGTACATATTCCTGACTTTGAAGAGAGCACGTATTAATTTGACTGGTGCTTGCCTCAAACATTCCTTGTCGTGAAGGGCTTAAGAACCATCGTTTTGCACACTCTCCTGAGCTTTTCCAACGCCGAATTAAACGCAACATCCTGGCGTTGTTCAAACTCCTTTGTGTCCACTTTAACCCTCGTTGTCCTCGGCTGCTTTATAATAGTTTCGGTTGACCCCATTTGGAGGATGAAGCTGTGATCTGGTCACCATGTCTCCGAAATACTAGTCGCCCCCAGAGACTGTGCAACGCCCTGACACCAAGGCAGGGAGAGGCCTAAAACCTAAACCGTATGAAGGAAGACTGATATTTTCAAGTTGAACATCACCCACATTTGATGGCAGATTTCCCTTCAGATAGACTTTGCAGCCGGTCTCTTTCTAAAAGAAACACTAGGCTCAAGTTTCGCTCTCATTAGAGCTCGTCAGTAGCGCATATTCTTGCCTGGGTCTGGATTTGAACACCGGCCATTCCAATCTCTCAACACGCACTCTTTAAAGTATCGTCGGCTTGGAGGCGGTTTGATGTTAATCTTCTGATAATGGAGTCTACAGATCACCCGTGCGAGTTGCTGCTTGAAAAGGGAAGTAGAACAATACCAGGGGACCACCCTCTAACAACAGGTGTCCTATGCAAAAGAATATGACACGAGCGTAGCTTTTTCTGACTGCGCGTTTGCAAAGCCTGTAATGCTTTACTTGAATATGTTGTTTCTGCTAACTCTGCAGCGTCTTTTGAGGCTTGCCTTCATCACTATCCATTACATGAGTTCGGACACGGCATCACTTTTCCACATTTCAGTCCATTGTTGAAAGCTCTGAAATTCTACGCATCGAAGTCTCAAAAAGATCCGCGTCCAAATTTTATCTCCAGACAACTGAACCTACTGGACTCTGTGTTTACGCTCATATTAGACACTTTCTCAAAAGTCCTCTCCAACTCAGGACCATCTGTGACAAAGTCCCCACTCTCCACTACCCACAGGTGAATCAGTAACACAAAGGAGGTTTTCGTGGAAACGAAACCAAATCATGGCGGTCAGAAAGAGGCTCTGACTACCCTAAGGAAATGTAGGCATATTTCACCGAGTTCAGTGACAAAAACGATTTCAACAGGAAGGTTACGGGATTTTTAGCAAGTTATAGTAATGAAGAGCTTGCCTCACAGAAAGGGTTCAAGTGGACCACCACAATATTCCAAATCACCAGTATCCGTGAAACGAGAATATTCCGAGACCACCGTGAGCGGCTGAAACGCGGTCGGTGCTGCAACGATGTTCGGAGTACAGCGAAGCCAAAAGTGGATGAGATCCGTGTAGTATCGTCAAACAATTACGCCACAAGTAGGAGAGCAGAAGGACGTGCGTGCACAAATTCTATTGTTATTGCAAGGTCATTTTAATCCATTCTAACAAAATGCAGAGATGACGCGAAACGTTTTTGCACAATTGCGAAGCGTCGTTAGTGGAAAAAACAAGAACAAACTCTACAGTACTCCCCTTCCAGTAACAACATTCAGCGTTTTAAAAAGGGTTTGGACAGCTCTCTTACGTTAACAAACACGATGTCCATCTTCAAACTCTCTGTATCACCTGACGACCTTTTTGAGTGTGGTCCGAAAAACATTTAGCCGTCAGATGCGTAATACGCAGACAACCAATCTGCTGTCTAACGCCTGTCGAGAACAGCCCGCTTGAAACGGTTTGTTATAT
>QNGE01007732.1:0-21102 GCA_008508345.1 Paragonimus westermani | reverse complement strand
CATTAGTGTGAACCACTGATGCATTGCTGTCTATGATGATGAGGATGATGTTCGTTATGCTTATCGTGCTCCGTCAGTTCATCATCAATGGGACCATATTACTCAATAGTGATCTGGTTCGAAGGAACTACCGTAACGTTGATGTGTGCAAGAGATGACACTGCTGGCTCATTGGCGGTTTAAGATCTTTTATCCAAGTGGTTTCGTGATCGTCATATGACGTCTGTGTGCTAGGATTCTCAAATCTACTGTCTATTTAACCAAACGGTCCCCGGCTTGAACGCTTTTAGTTTTCTAGCCTGACCTCTCCCTTGAAATTAACTGAACCATGTTGTTCGTGATTACCTAGAAAATTGTTAACGTCCTAATCTTTTTAAATGTTCTTTTAATGACGTGCGCGCCGTTAATACGAGACGACTTCCAAGAGCGCCCATTTATCTACCATCATCTTTCTACTGCTGTTCTGTCGTGTCAGCCGGATACTTTTTCCAACGAAGACAGCAAACAATCAAGATTTATTAACGAAGCTTTCTCTACAGATCAAGTTAGTACAAAAGTATCGCGGAATCGGTTATAACCGCTATCCTACTTCAAGTCAAAACAAATTAAACGGATGAGAGTAATGGGTGCTAAATGTGTCCCGGGTAGTGGGCAACAATCTGAATGACAGAAGCAACCAGATTTGTGAGAACGAGGCAGCTCAAACTTGAGGAAATGGAGTTACTCCGCTGGTTAACTGTGGAGGAGGGTCGAGACTGTCAATGCGAGCATAAATGTCACATGAGGACGGGACTGCACACCAATTGGTTGTTAGCTTTCACCATTGCTTTCTCGATGGCGTTCTGGGCTCACGTTGAGCATCTATTTTCCCTGAGCTGACTGGTTTCCTTTGTGTAAAAGGAAGGCAATCTCTTCTGAATGTTTTTATGTTTCACCTGTCAAAGCGTGCTCTTGTTACGTTTAGGATTAACTTAGTCTTAAGAACACGAAGTCAGGTTTCATGTTTTGTCATCCTTGTGTGTTTGTTCAACTTATTGTTTCCACCTTCACGCAGTACTCAAGTTCACAATATCATATAAACAGCGCCACCTTTTCGCCGATATTGTTGGGGCGAATGTTCAAGCGACTACATGCACTAGTGGCGGACAGCTGTTGTTGCCTTTTCTGCTGTCTTGTCTTATCGTATCGTAGTTAGTGAGTTCTTCACAATCGGTCCGGATTTAGAATATTTGGTAGGTTGTTGAGACTGTCTGGTATGACAGTTTCTCTCAGTAAGCCTCAATGTCTTATGGAAAGCAGATTGATAAAGTTAGGGGGATACATTGTAATTCATCCAGAAATCATCGCGAAAGATCGAGTGATCTCGGTAGCAACGGGACCATGTGTTCAGTCTCAACGGTTCCCGTCGAAGTTTGAGGATCTTTCAACTTCTCAGGGCTCCCGATGCGACATCATCGGCTAATCTGTTCAATTATTTATAGCTGTTTGATGAGCAGCGTAGTTATGTGTAATTTTACGCAGGTCTGAAAGCAGACTGGGTACGCTTTTGGTGCCATACAACAAACAGTTAATAAAACTTAAACATCACACACAGTTGATCGCAGTTTCCTGATTCACATAAACTCTCCAACCATCCTTTTTTGGCTGAAGGCAACAGATACGATTCTCACCGCTCACCATTTTCACCATTCATCTGCAGTGCGTATCCCTGCTTAGTGCTTTTTCCTAAACAATCTGACTGATAAATTCGACGTCAGTTGTAAATGGTACTCAGTTTGTGTTGACCAGAATCTCATTCTACTTACTGGTCAATAGACGAAGACAAAAAAACTCACGTTCGTTTAATAACGATGACGAAATGGGTAGTTTTTGCTACTTTTGCACTGTACTTCACTTCGACGTTTTTCGCTGCAGTATTTTTCAAGGTTGTTACTTTTAGTCAACTTCTGAAGGTTAGTTGCTTTCCAAGCCAAGCTCCGAAGCCGCGCAATAAGCGTGATAGGGTAAACGTCGGGTAGGTGCGCGCTGGACGTGTCCTAACCAGATTCACTGGCGAGGCGAAACTACTCAGTCCAAAGGAAGTGTTGTACCTTTATTTTAAAATGCAGTCAACACGTGACGGTTGTATTCATGTCATAAGCACCCAACGTAGAACATGCGCACGAATGCCATGGGAAGAAGAGCCAAGGACACTCAACGTGATTGCGGCAATGTAGCCACGTGATTCGTGGACCGCGACTGTCCGATTATGACCTAGACAAGTACACACGTGCACAGGACCGATCAGTCAGTAGGCCAGCCAATCAAAATCCAGGCCAAGAACATGCACGGCTCAGACATCACCTCTCTATTTCGGCCCATCCTGAGGTGGTGCGGTGCAGTAGAGTACGACGCGTTTGTCCTGGTCAGGTCTGGTGGCTCTTGCTACTTCATTCACGTTCTTTCCGTACTGGTGTGGATGGAGACGGACTGGTTTCAGAGGGGGTTTTGTGTAAGCGTCTTGCATTCACCTTCGTTCCATCCTGCAATCTTCAGGTACTTGTTGTACCAGGTCCTTCAACTTCCGAAGGAGCGGACAAAACGTTATCACCTTTCTGAGTGTGTACTTTTGCACACGTACAGATGTTCCACCTGTACAAGTTCGATCTGGTCTTCTGTATTTGGCTTGATGGGCCACCTGTTTCTTCTCGTCGCCGTTTGCTTCTTCACGCTGGAGATGAACGACATTGAGCCATATCCGTATTTGCCTCCAACAGGTCAACTAAGGTGGCGTTTTTCTTGTGGACGTGTGAGGTCTAGTCCCATATATTGGCAAGTCATTGACTGGAGCTCCTTCCCTATGTTCTTACTCGCACACAGTCACTTGGATGAATTCCTCTCAAGTGCGACTAAGGCGTTCAACAATGTGGAAGGACGTAATGAGTTTGGACTGGAACGGTTTCTTGATTGAAGGATGTTCAGCCAATCAGTGTTCGTGCGGAAGCTCCCACAGACGGGATTTGGGTCGAAATGTCGTCATAGACAACGACAGCAACAAACTGGCCAATCAGAACCTGGGGACGCCTGTCGCTTAAAAAAGTCGTAAATACTGTTGTTCCTTTATAAAAAAAGGTGTTTTTTCAATACATTGAGGTTGCTTAGTGTCGCTCAGATTCCCGTTCTGACTGTCTCTTGATTGGGCAGCCCAGTACGCGACAATTGGCTGCTAGTCTGTGTGTTTTGGGTACCAAATTTACAATAACATGAAACGGCCTTTTTATATCCAACATTTAGGAGGTGGGTGGGATGAATAGTCGATCGGTGGGTGTGGAAAGGTCACTAAGTCAATGGTAGGGTCAAACTCACAAACAACTATTTCTGAATACACAGGGCCGGCTTCAGTCGACTGATTGCAGCTGCTGAAAACTCCTGTTTGGGTAGTCAAGCCGTTAGATCATTTGGTGGATTCTGTAAGATGCGGCGGATTTGGTGGGTAACTGAATCCAAATGTGAAGAATCTTGAGCTCCTGGCGTGGCTTTGTAGCTCAGCTAGTCGGGCGATTGCCACGTTTGGGCATGTTGTTTCTGTCGCTAGTTCGAATCCAGCCAAGTTCCATGTTCTACTGATTAGTTTTCATCCAAATTATGAAATCTGCCACACTACTTATATGTGCTGTCTTTGTTAAAACCTCTTGCATTTTTTTGAGCACACCAATAGAGTGAACAAAGAAGTTTATTCGTCCCATCATAACCTCGTCAGTTATCAGCCCAAGTTACTGACTGGCGAAGACCTCATGAAAGCTAAGCCAGAGTTCAAATCCCAGCCGCGATATTGATATGCTCTACTGACGAGCGCTAACAAGAGTGGCACTGGACTCTAGTGATTTTACTCGAAAGGGGCTGACCGAAAATGCACATGGGAATGCAACAACCATGCTCACTTATGAGAAGGGTTCAGTGCACATAAACGGGAAGTCCCTACTGCTTATCAAAAATGTCCTACTGTTTATCATATGCAAGAAAAAATTAAAACGCGATCCTAGGTCATAACACTTGTTTTGTTAAAATCCGCATGAGTTTTTCACACACAAACGTGTTTCTTTTTCAACCGATACATAAACTTGAGTCTAAAGCCTTGAAGCTCCTTATTCCTCATCTGTGTGGCACACGGCTGAGTTTTCTTCTGAATAATTAACCACGGACAGGAAGTCTTGCAAGTGGAGCACATTTAAATCATTGCTAAATGGCTTTATATAAGCAGTAGAGTTTAGGGTGACTTCCGAGCGTTTCAGTAGGTGCCTGCATTAAATCTGTGCGTCAACTTAACACCAGCAGCATACATACTCGAGGATTAACGTCCACTCACCCCATCATTGCTCCGTTTTTAACACTGAGGAGCTGTCGGTACCGGAAGGTGGGTTTTTAATCGTTTTTTTCGGGATGACAGGCTTTACAAATATTGAAAGGTAGATATGGCCCCACCTATCTCAAGTAGAGCTGATCACAACCACCTCATTAATTAAAAACTGGTTACATTATTAAGTGGTGATCAATTGCGCGAGCATTTCCCCAGATTTCCACTTTTACCTGAACATAAATATGGATCTCGAAGAAGATTTTCGCTCACTACCAAGGTGTTAGTTTCTCCGGAAGAATAAACGACAGCGTTGGTGAAGGCGCGCAAGCTGAGGTTGTCTTTGTAAACATTGCAAACAACTCCACCGAACAAACCACTTGACACATGTGCCGTATGGGTGGTCCTTTGGTTCTCATTGCATCCAAATTCACCACTTTAGTTTCACAAACAAACTACACGCTTTCTGATCACTACCATGTGACTGAAGGTATACCACAACATTCCATAATAGATCAGATCTTCGAATTACTCATGTCCAAAGTCCGTAATCTTGTGAATTCCTCGCCACTGTCTTATACAAATGGCGTTCAAATTTGTCGTATAGTGCGTAGTGTGTAAGGAACAGTGAAGGTGCCGAATGATTTGAGCATCCTTATCAATAAGCTACAGATGACTAATTCCCGTGCAACATGGTGCTAAAAAACTGGGTACAACTATTCTTGAACAGGACGTAAATCTGTTCGATATAACTGAGCTTCGTCTGTCTTCACGCTGAAAGTAAGTGATAAAAAAGCAGATTTAGTGATTAAATTGCTGATCAACCCTTTCGATCGGTTCATTTAGACTATTTTACCACTATTTTCAACTCGATGACGCGTTCACACATTGAGGTGGGTATTTCAGTCTTTCTTCTGTTTGTGTAGAAGGTTGCTCTTATTAGGAAGGTACGATTAGGAATCGGGAACTGGGTCCCTAGGTGTCGTTTGTTCCCACTGACACAAATGAAGCAAACTGAAATAGCTTTCAATGTAACGTCAATGTACAGTAAGAAACTCAGTTTTACTGCACGGAATCTCTCACCAGACCCGTCAAACTTTATTTGCCGCATAGCCAAAGCCTCACTGCAGTGACAGTATCAGATGGTCCATGTGAATTGCGGGCATCATTGGTTCGGCGTCTGGGCGTTTCCACTCCGAAACAAACCACCAGAAAATCGAAACAACTCTTTCCTGTAGCAAATCTGGGCAGAGAAGTCAGAAGCGGTTTTTTGAGCAATTTATCCCTCGAGTGCGTTTTGCTGCATCTCATCAACTGCATACCGCAGTCTGTCGGTTGATTTGGCAAATTTCCGTGGGAATTGTGAAGCTAAACAACAAAATCAAAAACCACGGTAGGCGGCATCCGATTCAGACTAGCCTATCACAGGAACCGAAGCCAAGGGACACCTGTGCTTACCCATCACCGCAATTGGTTTGCGCCGCACCACTTGCGGTTCCANACAGGAACCGAAGCCAAGGGACACCTGTGCTTACCCATCACCGCAATTGGTTTGCGCCGCACCACTTGCGGTTCCACCCACACACCACATCCAATGTAACCCCGAGGGGATAAGACCGGTAGGTGTGTGAGTAAGACCTTTGTGTTCAGCCGGCAAATGCTCAATAGCCATTTGATTCAGTAGCACAAAAGGTTCGCCTTTGTCTCTCGGAAAATAAACCAAGAGAGACCGTAATGGCAAGATTTAAACTGAGAAGAAAGACATGTAACATGTAACACAAGAAGCATTTCAGTATAAGAGTGCATGTTAGTGCATATTAAAGGATATAAGGGTGAAGAAGATAAATCAGATTGAACTATTCAAAGAACAGACAAATCATTCGTGATACAATACACCAACAAGACTTAAGAAAAGAATGGATTGAAGACCGCAGAAACTCATGTTTCTGAAAGGTGGAGCGGATTGGTTGCCATACGACCATGGTCTTGGCTGATACAGTCGTTAGCAGGAATGCAGTGGATATATTGATACGACCTACCTGAGCCTAACGTACTCGTCTTCACTTCACCGATGGTGCACTATGATTTCGTTGGTGACTTACCAATCCCAATCGGCCAGTGCATTCACGGTGGCATACATCACAGGCATATAGTCACGTCACCACGACCTATGGCACCGATGGTTCCCTTGCGCACCGCACGCTTCCACTCGCGTTCGAGCAATAACTGCTCGTTGAGCTTTCGCACGCCCCCCCTCCACCGGGACCGTATTCCTGCATGCTGTTTGGTTCAACACCAAGTCTTCCCAACATCCAAACTCATTGTTACAACGTGAAAGACTTACCCACACAACATACTGGTATCTCCGCATCTAACCACCAAGATTTCGCTTACCTGACCTCACCCGTTCATACGGCAGCTACTTTGGAATACGGTCATCATCCACTCGTCGGACGCGACCTATTCAACAGAGCTGATTCATCATCAGCATGAATTCCATCCGGTTAATGTCCGCTCACCGTAGTACCTCAGTGTTCGTAACCATGTTCGACTACCGAATATTCAAGATGCGCCTCAGAAATTGCACATGGGGGTGGTCCAGATAGCTCACGTTTCGCTGACACGAAGTCCACATTTCACTGCCGCACGACACTATAGAAAACACCACTGAGGAGTAGACATACAGCGTGGTGCTCGGCTTCAGGCTGTGGTTCTTCCACACACCTTTCAAAACGCCCGAAAGCAACATTAACCTTCGCCACAAGAGCTATTAACTCGCGGTCCACGGGCGGATTTGTCTGCAGATTGCTAGACCAGTAGCAAAAGTTCACGCAGCTATCGGCAACGTCTTCGTGGATGCGAATTTGGGGTGGGTGGGGGGTGAATGAGTAGAAACAGCACCTCCATCTGGAGAAGGCTGAAAGAAAGAAAAGATCTTATGTTTGTTGATATCCCGTCCAAAATTGAATGCCGTAGACGCGAAGGCCGTCACCAGACGTTGCAGTTCTCCTTCACTGTGCCAACAAGACGCTGTCATCTGCGAACAAAAGCATACACATCGTTGGGGTATGTAACCGGTTGGGGGCACCGAAACGTCGGATATTCTCCAGGCGCCCATCCATCCGAGAGTCCTGAAAAGCAACTGTTACCATGGCATTCAAATATAAACTAAATAAGGCTGAGGCTAGGACACAACCCTGCATCACGTCAGTGACAATGTCAAAATCCTCAGAGATCGATCCACACGATTGTACCTTCGCCCTCATGTCCACATACAACAATCCAACCATAACGACGAACTTACTCGGACACCCAAACTTACCAAGCACTGTCCACAGCGCCTCGTGGCTCACGGAACCAAGAGCCTGGGTGAAGTACACGAACAGGGCATGCAGAGGCTGGTTTTGTTCTCAGCATCTCTCCTAAACCTGTTAAGCAGCAAACACCAGGTCGATCATACTGCGACCAGCCCAGAATCTTCATTGCTCCTCAGGAACATTTATCTCCAAGGTTACCGTATTCAATCGGTTCAGAAGGATTCTGGCAAGCACCTTGGCTGCGAAGTTCAGCAGACTTATGACCCGATAACTGTCGGGGTGTTGGTTGCTACCCTTGCCTTTGAACAAGGGTATCATTTTTTGCCCAGAAATGTAGCAGTGCACGATCCAGCGCCGGTCCATCATTCTACAGGCTCTCGCCTGGCAATCCATCCTTGCCTGCAGCCTCCCCGTTGCACAGTCGATCAATCGCTGTCTGTAACTGCAGAAACTCCGTGGCGATAGCAATTGAAAGTTTGGTGGTCTGTTGCGGCAATCCAATCAATGATGGTATGGTGGTGTAGTAGGACACCAAAGTAATCGCGTCACACTTCCATGCCGCCCTCTGGCTGGGCGCACGAACAGTCGACATTCAAGTCAACCACTACTTTGGTAGACTGGATGGATGTACTGTAGATCGCTTTAAACGAACCGTAGAACCCCTTGTGTTGTCGACGGCTCTCTTAGCCTTGAACCCGCTCACCCTGCTTCCTCCACCAGTTGTCCCTGATTCCGCCGACACGCTTGGCGAGTTGACAGCGGATAGTCGAGAACGTGGCCCTCTTCGCTTCACTCTCTGGGTCCAGTGTGGAAGTGGCAAACGTCGCATTCTTCTCTCGTACCAACCACACTGTTGTTGTCAAACTAGTCAGGGCGGTTCTTACGCTCCACACCGGTCATTTCGACAGTTGCTGCCGTGATCTGTTCCTTGAGTCGTTATCACGTACACTCGGGGGGTAGTGGATACAAGAGCGTTTTGCAGACGAGCGACTACTGCACGTTGAAAGGCAGTCTTCGTCTCCCAGTTCTCCAGCCGTCTGGTGTCCAACTTCTACCGTTGTCCGGAAGGCCTATGGTCTGTGCTCCATTCCGCGCCGCGCATCACGCAAGTGATGCGCACTTCACGGATGTCACGCTGCCGCAGAATCACGTGGTCAAGCAGATGGTGGTGACCGCTTCGAGTCCACGTCGTGACGTCGCTCGCACCCAGCTGGAATTGGGTGTTCGTGATAGCCAGCTCGTGAGTGGCACACAAATGCAGCAGACGATCACCGTTCTCGTTGACTTAACTGATGCCGTAGGGTTCGAGGTTTCCCGGCCACGTTACCGAGTAGCACCAAACTCGAGCGTTCAAGCCACTCGGAACAAATAGTCGGTTACTCACCGGCGCTGACCGAATTATGGTGGACGGCTAATCGTAGAATCGGTCATTTGTATCATCAGTGTGACACATAGTTGGACCATAAACACTAACAAATATAACACACTTAGTTTGAGCGGATATCAGGCGCATAGACATGATTCGAGGGCTGTTGTCGTGTGGTTCGCCTACAATAAAAGCGGTGCTGTAATCAGCAACTGCGAAACAGACACCGTGCCCCGAGCACCGTATTTGGTGTACGAAATGGAAAAAATTGTGAATCTCTCTTGACTGAGGATGCATCTAATGTATCTTGTGAGAAGTTTCGTGAAACGGCCCGTATTAAAGAACAAGTTCGGTCGCAGTGTGATTTGTTCCCAAACTCGTCACAGTCGGTTTCATTTATCAAAATGTTGAGGCCGTTAGCTGTCTTCCAACCTCTCAGCGAATGTTTCTTGAGTGGATGAACAGCATATCAAGCGAATAATCTGGAATGTCCAGTAAGAACGGCTAAATGTCCGAGTTGTTCTAAAATCACACACGCTCGCTACATGTACTGCAGGGAGGTGCTTTTGCTGTGCCAGAGGAACTTCCTACTGCAGAAACAATTTATGCCTTACATTCTGACAAACATATTGCTGCTTCCTTATCTTTTAAAGAACCACGATTACCACCTTCAGGTGTTCGAACGGTTTATTTTCTATCTTCGGAATTAAGACTGCCTTTTGAAATGGAACTGGGTCCTGCATCTCCAATAACTATAATTCCCTATTAATTTTATGAGCGTTATTTCAAACATCTACCTGTGCACCCAACGGTTCATAAATTTGACGGCTACCCCAATCCTCCCGCAGAAATGAACGGATTAATATTACTGCAACTGTGTGTTGAATTTTCTCCACCTGCTTCTGTTGCCATGCATATATGTGCAACACTAGCAGAAAACCGTTGTTAGGTCGTAACGCAATGGTTGCTCTGAGCCTGGTACCTTCTATTGAACATTCGACAATAGCTTCTGTTGACGTGCCATTTTTGCATCATAAATACCCACAATTATTTGCTGCATCGGTTGGTCGTGCAGTCAATGTGGTCCACCAAATAAGTTTAAAGTCGGATGTGAAACCATCCTCCGTATCACAGCCGCGGCAAGGCAGGAAGCAGTTTCTGCCGCCATTAATCTGTTGCTTCAAAATGATTACTGATAAGTAGTCGGGGATTTCAAAATCACACAATTGAACCAATAACATGCTCGGCTTGGGTAGATCCATTAGCTGAGGTTTTCAGAAAGGACGGTAGCGTTTGATTTGTACACAGATCTCCCAGCACTTGACAAGCAAATTGTGGATGGAAAATTCGTTTTGCCTTATCAAGATGAACTGTTAACCAAACTTGCCGGAGCCAAATTTTTCTCAGAATTGGACATCAAAAGTGCTTTCTTTCACATGTCACTTACGGCCGATTCCAGAACTTTCAATTTTTTTCTCACTACACAAGGTCCAGTCCGGTTCAAAGTTCCACCAATGGGTTTAAGTTCGCTTGCATCAGCTTGGCAAAGGTTCAAGACTCAGTCTTTATCTTTATACCGGGGTTCTGTTGTGTACATGCACGATATGTGTTTCCGGAAAATCTGAAGAACATGATTTCAATCTTCACTCCATGTCAGACCGTTTTCATCAACTGAACTTGTGTTTGAAAATAAACAGATGGGTATTCTGTGTGACTGAAACATTCCTTGGCCGTATTGTGTCCGGAGAAGGAGTCCGGCCCAACGTAGAAAATACTGAGGCTATTGCGAATGTTCCAGAGCCTACGAGCCATCTTAAACGTTGCCTCGAACTCTGCTCATACTACTTAAGCCATCTTCCGAATTTCGTCACCGTGGTCGAGCCACTTCGATTACTTACGAGATCCAATATTCCCTTTGAGTGGTCCGACACCCAGAGAGAAGCCTTTTCACGCGTGAAGCAGATGATTGTTTTTGTTCCAGATGTCAGTATCTGATGAATCCTTTAGTGCGTCCGTTTCAACAGGTACTTCTGATGTTGGCCTAGGAACCGTTCTTTCTCAAATTCAATAAAGACAGACAAAGATTATTCTATACACATCACGAGAACTTTTTGATACGGAACGTGAATATTCAGTCAATGGGAAAAAAGCTTTAGTCTGTGTTTGGACCTGCAAGGATTGGCATATGTACCTTTTCGGTAGACGCTTCACTGTGAGAACTGATCATGCAACGTTGACGACACTTCTCAGTCAAGGAACTAAAGGCCACAGATGATTACAGATTAGTCGGTGTTATGCCAGACTATTGAATTACGACTTCGAAATTAAATATAGACATGGTTAGGAAAATCAAGTGGCTGGCGCACTTTTCCGCTAAACTTTGCCTATACAAACTGATAGAGACGATTTGAACGATTTCGAAATGGTGGCTGCCATTAGTGATTTGGAAGTTCATGTGGTAATCACAGAGGAATTGCGAGAGAATGCGTAAATGGACCATCAGCTCAAACAACTGAAACAAGACATTTCGGCCGGATGACCTAGTATCAAAAATATCACTGATGAGCGAAGATGTCACTTCCCCTTGCGAGAGTAGCTTTCTGTGGTAGATGACTGCATCATCATGCGTGAATCACGGTTCGTTATACCATCTAATTTAAAACGTGAGATTATGTTTTGTGCTCATGTGAGATATCCTGGAATCACACGGACTGTTCGTCGTGCTAGCGAATAGTACTGATGGTCATGAATGTCTTCATCAGTCGAGACTCCTGTTAGTGGTTGTCCCTTGTCAACACGCTGATAAATCAACCGAACCTATGGTTGCCTCTGTGCAACCAGTGGAACATTCTATGCTCCCATGGGCAAAGCTAGCTATGAATATTATGAGAAATTTTTCAACAGCTCCTTCGAACGAATATAACATACTGGTCGCCATTTGCTACTGCAGTAACTGGTCTGAGGCACACATTTGTGGGTGTGTCACGTCATCCACAGTAGTTCACTGGGTGAAACACCTAAGTGCCCGCTTCCGGACTCCTGAAGAGATCGTCACTGAAAATGGATCGCAGTTTGTTAGTTGTGAGTTCGAGGAATTTCTACATCGGCAGGGCATGAAAAATTCGCAGACTGTTCCTTACATTCCCTCAAGTAATGATATGGTAGAACTTTTGTATCGCTCTTTGAAGGAGTGTACACAGGCATTGCAGTCACAAGAGGAAATGTGGGAGGACTTTGTGCTTCAAGCGTTATTCGCTTATCGCACCAGACACCATACAGCGACCGGAAGAACGCCTGTTGAGCTTATGTTCAGGAGAGCTTTACGTGGGAAACTTGACTTAGCTCACCAACCTGCAAATGAAGACGAACATATCGGGCTGCTCAGGAGGGGGACTTACCAAAAGACCTATACCAAGTCAACAAAATCTCTGACACTCGGTACATTCGTCTGCTTAAATAATCAGTCACACAACAAAGGACAAACAAGTTTTTCGTCCCTGATCTCCATAAAGCGTACTCTCGGATCCGGTACATAGGAGTTGGAGAATAACAAGAAAGTAAATCAACTTCACTTATTTACTGGATGATTAATCCGGGGAGTCACTTTACCTACACATGCGGAGCAACCCATTGCAAACACCTCAAATCCTAGCTGCTCATTACCGGCTCCGAAATCAGTCGATCGTTTTATCTACGCCTAATTCGAAGCTGACTGAAAGGGAGTGATGTTTTGTATGTGTCACCCTTTGCAATACCAAAACGTTCCGCTCGTATTTGACTGGCTATTAACGCTCGCGTGGTACATCCTGACTGTGACTGATTCAATTTTAACTCGTTCACTAATTTAGTGTCCCTTGTGCACTTCTGCTGGTGGATTACATACAAACTAGTTTAAGCCAGTTACCACTGCCTTGCGTTCTGATTTACAACACAACACGGTTAACCTATCCATTAGAAGGTGTGCCCGGTACCTACTTCCGGCAGTTTACCTTGATGTGCCAACCTTGTCTAAGTCAGGGCTACTACGGTGATTCCGTATCGACGCACTTCCATCGCTATCAGTGCGGTTCGTCGTTCCAGTCGTCTTCTGGCGCTGCATCGATCCAGCAACATGCACACATTCCATGTCCCAGTGGGGAGCATGTTGCGTCCTCGGGTGTGTCTCAGGTTGGTCTTCGGGGTACTGAAGCTTGAGTGAGCATTATCTGCTCCAGAATTCGTGCTGGAGGGCAGTGTGAGGGTGTGTCTGGCAGTAGCATATTTTCGCCTATCTGCCCTGCCATGTGCAGCAGAAAACGCCACCCAGTTTATCCCGCGCGATGCCCGATGCAGTGTGGTATTAGGTGTACGTTGTGGTATCATAAATTAATTGAGCTAGGGATACTTCCAGGACACCCAGACATGAGTAGAAGAGCGATTATGACTCTCATCCAAAGCATTTGGCTCGAAAGCCTGTACCACAATGCAGCAGGTGACACACATGCACACAGACGCAACAGCATCAACCACCTAGAAGAGGCTCGACAGTCATATCCCAAAGGATTCAGCACATACATGGTGAACACCAATTGTGTACAGACAAACGTATCACACATAAACAAAATCAGACCAAGCGAAAACAAACATCAAGCCGAACCAAATCACAACGCATGGTCATCATCCACAACCAACGCATCTGCCTTTTGTCTAGCTGCTCCCCTTTGGCCAACCTGACGAATTTAAATCTACATGGACCGAAGTGACAGTCGGTATAGCCCGTAGGATCCAAACAACATACAAGCCTGATCACCACGCCAAGGTAGCTGAAAAGGTCAGGTTATCCACACCATAGCAACAGACTAGAACATGGGATCTTCGATCAGACCCGTCAAACTTTATTTGCCGCATAGCCAAATACTCACTGCAGTGAAAGTATCAGATGGTCCGTGTGAATTGCGGGCATCATTGGTTCGGCGTCTGGGCGTTTCCACTCCGAAACAAACCACCAGAAAATCGAAACAACTCTTTCCTGTAGCAAATCTGGGCAGAGAAGTCAGAAGCGGTTTTTTGAGCAATTTATCCCTCGAGTGCGTTTTGCTGCATCTCATCAACTGCATACCGCAGTCTGTCGGTTGATTTGGCAAATTTCCGTGGGAATTGTGAAGCTAAACAACAAAATCAAAAACCACACAAACACACGTACACATACACATCAATGCATATCAGTTGCCAGGGCATCTAGTACTGATGAACAAGTAGAGAGAGGTGGCTTCCAGTTGTTAATTGTTACCGCCCCCGCGAACCGGAGAAGCCTTCGTTTTTTGTTGCGCAACCTATCCGAACGGTCTTCTCCAGGTTCATTTGGGACTGAAAAGTCAACAAATATCCATTGATCTATGGTGCCGGTTCTTTTTAACTTTCCACAGTTTGACTTGAGTCGGACATTGTGTTATTCACAGTCGTTTGACCGACCCAAATTGGAACGTGTTCGTCGATCCGATTACGTAATTGGCACGCCACTGACAAGAGAATTCATAGTTGATGTAAGATCTAGCACTACACGGTAGCGGTATTTTCAGTGGGGTGAACAAACGTGACCATTTGAGCTGCATAGAACGTGTGTCCCATTATCACCGGGAAACGGATTTCCAACAGAATAGTAAGGTAATCAGTCGTGTAAAGCAGACGAAGGTAGACAACCAATGTGGGAGTTGAAGTCATCGGTGCAGTCGGTTTTTGATTATTGGATTTGTTCACAAATACCGATAGATAACCATTTTCTGTGACGTAGTTCTCAACAGTATCCGCTTTGACCAATAATTCTTTCGAACACGTTTTTCTTGCACAATAGGAGAAAGTTCTCACCAGACTCCACTTGTACTGGGTGGGCAGAAAACTGTGAAAGTCCAGGTACTGCTCAGTCCAAGTGTTTCCGGCAGACGGACCGCATTACGGAGCCGTTGTTCTGGGGCTTCATGAGAATATTCAAAAATGCCGGGATTTCATCCTACCTGTGTTCAGACGTGAAGCTAAATTCGTAATTCAACTTGTTCATTGAGTCGAGTATACTCATTGCCATCTCCTTGATATCGATAAATATCAAGTTGTTGTCAGGGTAACGCAGTGGAAATGAGCCTGACCGATAATAACATCTGCATTCAGCTCCAGGTAGACAACGAAAATATCAGCTGGTAGTGGACCGAGTGGATTACCAATAACAACATCATCGATTTGTGTGTAACTAGTTCCCTGGAAGTAGAGCTTTACGTTCGACATGCATAGTAGCAGAAGGCGTTCTACCTCAGACGTAGACAATCCCATTTTCAACCTATGTAAATCAATATGCTGACAGATTATATCAACTGTATGCATAAGACGAACATTTGTGAATAAAAAAGCTAGGTTCAAACTGGCCGTGGGCTTGGGACAACAATCCAATTCATTGAGTAAATCGATTAGCTCAAAACGATCTCACAGTTTTCTGAACCCTTGGGTGCCTTAGGGGCTGAAGAATTAGGGCCAGCCACCGTGCCAACTTGTGTTGTAATGACACAGATGATATTGGTCTCAGTGGTACACCACCCTTGTGAATTTTGGGCCAGCCAGACAATTGAGGAGTATTTGATCTTCTAGGTGTAATTAACTTTGCTGTTAACTGATCGATGAATTATCCTTCCAGCAATAGTCGTACTTCTTTGCCAGCGCGTCGTTCAAGTTCGGCAGCACTGTCTGTCGTAATAAAGTCACCAACATTTGTCTCCAACAGTACACTTGATGCACACGTTCAAAGTGCCTGGACAGTCAGTCTGACGGTTGATCGTCTGACTGGTCAAGGTAGAATGGAGGTAAACTCAATCTCTCACCCACTGTCAGTTTTCTAGGTGCAGAGAGTGAAATCAGTGCACTCAAATGAGTGAAGGTATGTTGAATGGACCAGTACAATAACTGCAATTTACAATACCCTCAATGATTCTATGTTAAACCGCCACCGGAACAGTATATGCGTTGAGAAAGAGGCGGTTAAAATCTGATGCGTCTAAGACGGCGAAACGTGCAAATAGTGGACGTAGTTGTACTTAAGACTGGTGAAACTATGACGCCCACGATAAAACAGCGCCACCATAAACAACACATGAATTAATAGAGGTGTCCAGCATGTGAGGTTTGGGTGTGTACACTTTGATCGGTGCGTATATTTATTGCACCCGATCGGACTGTGCACATTTGTTCAACTAGGTGTAGAATACACGACTGCAATATTTAATAAATCCTGTTCCACACACGTGTCGGATAATCGTACGATGTTGGTGGTCGGCGGTCTGCTAAGGCACTCCACGGTTGGATTGCATTTCCTCTCTGCTGCTTTGCAGCATCGATTACGCTTGGAAAACTGGCTGTTCCCCAATACCGCTCGATATCTAGTGAACATGGTTTATTCTCGATGATTTCAGTCCTTGGCTTCGTTGTTTATTTAATGTCAAGACTGAGTTAATTTTTTAACCAAGGTGTGACTATGTGTATGAGGACTGGAACGACACGAAAAACAGACTTACCAATTGTTTGGGGAATGCAAGTGGAAATCCACTGCCAGATGGCGGTCAGAAGAAGATTTTGGTTTTGAAGAAAAGAAGACCCCAAGAAAAATCTTTAAACAGACATACATTTAACCTCCGTTAGCTAAAAGTTGAGACCATCGTCCGTGAACAGAAATCGAACCGTGGTCTTAACAGTGCTTTTTTTTAAATCAAATCCAGCTCCTACGAAGTCATTTTTATCCAGCAATAATGCTCCGCTTCTCCCTGAGTCGTCGCTGTGAGTTTATTGATAGTGGGTCCATATATTGGTTGGGCGGCTGTTCCCTAACTTCGGAAACAACTTACAAACCATCTTGCAAACTACTTATCTTGCTACTAAACGGAGGTAATCAAACTTCTTTTTAGCTGTGTCGGTGCTTTTTTGCAGGCGGATTTCAAAGCACCAGCTCAATGTTTTGTTCTGTCGTGAAGCAGCCCTCTCGCCAGTCAGTCAAAAACGACGACACGATGCTTCACTAAAGTTTATTGTAAGAGATAATGATTACCAGATTTTGAATACATATCAGGCTAAGGACCTGAATTGTGCACTTAAAGGGTGTGAAACACAGTACCTAGTGGCACAATCAAGACCCAACTTGTCTGTTGTTTAATAGCAATAACTAACGCAGCTGTTGTAATTTCCTTATGAAAAGGGTGTTGTCTTTCCAACAGATTTAGATTATTTGATGTAGCTCCAACCACTGTTATTGTCAACTTTTCCAAACTCTCGTCAAGTATACAAAAAATAACACTTATACTTTACACGAAACAAGCGTTGACCGTATCATATTCAATGCTCCAATTTATTTTTTGATCCCTTCGGATATCGTTGTCAAAATTTAAAATCCCCCCTTATGAGTACTGCTAAATCCCTGATCATGTTTACTCTCCGTTTTTTTATCAAGGAGCTTGGAAGAGTCCAGCTGATTTTTAGCGAGTAGCTGACTGCAATGTTTTACATTCAAAAGTAGCCGTCACTCATTTGTTCACTCTCAAACATTACTCAGGTCTTCCTACGTGTGTATATGATCATGACAACGCAAAACATGCGCAACGTCAGTAGTGATATCTCAGGAATACTCCTAGCTTTCAGTGCGATTACTGATAAAGGGTGAGACAGCAGCAGTGATTCTCGGGATACCTTGTTAACCAAAACATTCTTTGGGAACTTTTCCTTTGCTGTCGTTACATAAAAAGTCCAGCTCATTATAAAGTCCCGTAATCATCCTAACAGCCTTAAAGGAGAATGAAGCACCTAAAGTGTGAAGAGCAGTAATCCGTGATTCACTGGTAAGAACGTCTTTCTGAAATTTAAGTATTAGATATCAATTTCCCGGCCATTGCTTTATTTTATGCTGATGTCATTGATGAAGCAAATGACGTTATGCACAAAGGATTTATGTCGTACGAATCAGACGCTTCACAATCCCAACCCTAACACTTTTATCCAACAGTTTTAAGACAGCTGATATAAGTCTTATTGGTCAGTAGCTTCACATATGCATTTGTCCTTCATTCCGGTACAACTCTAGTCTCCCTCTAATCAACTGGGAGCTGAGTGGTTTCTGCAAAACATCGTTAATTACTTTCACTATCTCAGCATGGATACTACCCGGTTCGAGATTCATACTGAGACATGAATTATTCAACCTACCGTTTACTGCATCTCCTGTTTAGAACTCATCCTTCACAGGAGTTCAAATTTGGACCCCGAGTGCTAGTCAAATTTGAGGTAGTCCACTGTTGCGGACATGGTTAATTGCATTTCATTTTAATTTGCCATACCAAACCAACAGAATATTCTGTTTGGTCACACTAAAATGGTCGAACTACAGAACACGCTTGAAGGTAGTCCGTAGTAAGGAACGTGCCGTGGCGCCTGGGTTTAAGTAACGGGTTTGGACATGTCTAAAGATACTTGCAAATTGTTGGTTGAAAATCATTTGGCTTACATTCACTTAGTTTGTGACCTTTGTCGGTTTGCTCGGTAAGTTGTTGCGGACGTGGCTACCACTCAATCCTTTGTCTTTGAGTTGACTGACGTAGCTCTCGCCATCACGGTGGAAGTCGTAAGTGTCCACCGCCAGGCCCTCAGGTGTGCTGCTAATGACCATTCGGTTCCCAAGCTGGTCAAAAATGTCAGCTTTGGAACTAGAACTAGCAAAATCCGTTTGTATCCGATACAACTGACGTCAAGTCATATGAAAACTACAAAAAGTATTCGCTTCAGTACTTCGAAACTTTCTGTATTGTTGCTCGATAAGACCTTTGATTATCCAACATCTCCCCGAGCGCGCTGACGGTTGCCTGAAACCCCGTGATGAGCATGATCGTGGGTTTGGACGGGACTTGTGTACAAAAATGGGGGTCGAAGCATTCTGTACATCTCCTGTTATGCCTTTCGCAAGAATCCGTGGTTCCTTGCATCTTGAAAAGTTGCAAACAACGTGAATTGTACTGACGCATGCTGACAGCGTTGATGGAATGCTTTTGGCTTCCGATAAACCGCATAGTATTCCTGAGGTCAGGGTTTCTCTGGATATACCCTGATCCGAAAGGCTAAGGCGGAAGATGTTGAGAAAAGAATGACTGCATTTCGTTCGGTCCCGAAAAATTATTATCATGAGCATTCTGGACTTCAATACAGATAAACCTGAGCTTGATGGAAACCGGTAGGAACTCCTGTCTTTACAATTTAACTAACGAATGTGCAAGTTCGCTGATGCTTCTCCAGGCATGACAATATACACCCTGGTACGGTAGCGCCGCAAGCTTCGTCTCATGACTGGCAAATTAACCTTCAATCCTGATCGCCCCAAGGAAGAGCTCGGGGAACTGAAATCCAGTAACCGTGTTTTCGCTTGTCGTTTCATAGTGTCCTTATTGGATTTAACAGTAAAAACAAACGATTCACAACCGACTCAAGCGGGGTCGGTGATAGTTTTATCAGTCACGCTGTAAATGACTAACCCCGTTTACATCACCAACTCGGTACATACTCCCTTATTGTCAATTCTGTTAAATCCCTTTACGTCGGCCTGTTTAGTATATTCAGTGGACTGGCTGAACTCCGTGAGCGTTATTTCTCTCTACATCCTCGGGTAGTTGCGGAAACTGAGTCGTGGCCTAACGCTTTTTTCCGGACTTTGAAATTGAAATCGATGGCAGACTACTATTTTGGGCTGATAGGACAGAAGACAAAGAGGGTGAAGGTAGCTTTCATTTCAGACGCTTCGCTCAATGTCATTCACAACGACAACCCAACACACACTGTGATCCTTGAAGCAGTTTAGTACACTGTTTGCTGAATCACCGTTAATATTTGGTTGGTTGGGATGTTTTACAGGGCTCCGTCATGCGAAACTAGCCCATCTTAGCACGTCTAGAGATTCTCCCCCTCACTAGATTTTCTTCATTTCCGTTCAGTGGATAGCTTTAACTCTGAAGAGGTAAACTTTCCTGCTTCCCCTTGCTTGGGTTCTTAAGTTTTTTGACCGCTTGTTTTTTCCAACTTTGGTTTAACAGAGCAATAAATAGATTTCACACGTCGATGGGATGATCATAGACTCGGCTGTGTTATTACTAGTGCGATCCTAATGGTTGATAATTTCGAAGTCCGTCCCTTGGACTAGTAGATTGTTTAGTGATTCCGTCGGGTTTCATCTGTAGTATTAACCCAACCTGTTCAGCCATTAGTAATCGTAAAAACAATCGCAAAGCTGATGTAGCTACACTGCGTTCCTCTTTAGGGGCTCAGGCTTGAGACGACAGTAAACCACTCAATTCGGTTTATGAGCTATGCATTAAGTTGACGAACGTTCTACTTACACCTGGCAGTAATTTCGCACTACCTAGGGTTCGGATACACAACAAATCGCCGCGTCAGTTTCACAGTCGAATGGTCACGTTTGTTCTTAAGGAACGCGCGTGGGCGAGTTCAAGAATGATCGGATTGCTTATAGGAAAATCAGAAACTGATGCTCCGTGCTTATATGAGAAAATCGTCTAAATCATTAGCAACGGCTAAACACATGATTCGCTAATGAACCAAAAAGCCTATTTCGATGTGTACCTTCAACTAAGAAAGCAAAGGCTGAAGTACCACAGTTCTGGGAGCCAGCAGGACTTACGTGCTCTGAGGCGGAAACCGCGAATGTTCTGGCGAACTTCCTTGGTAGTAATTCTGCTTAGCCACCTTCACTTTCTCAGATTCGGGGTGTGAACCGGATAGATATTATTAGCACTGTGGAAACTCCATCCGTAGCTATTCCAGAGAATCCCATGCGCCCCGAGGATAACTTTTCTGGTCTTAGCTCTGTTCTACCCAAAGCATTACAGGAAGTGGCAGAACAGCTTGTCAAGAGTTCTCGTCTGTTATTCGCGTAGTCCACCTCAAGTGACCTAGTCCCCAACCGTTTCAGGTTTGTTAATATTACTGTTGTCTTCAGGGTTGGTAGACACATTCATGCTGGTGGTTACCGGTCAATCGCTATGCTGTACTGTCTGTTGACAATCATTATCCTCCTCCTCCTC
>QNGE01007731.1:0-21111 GCA_008508345.1 Paragonimus westermani | reverse complement strand
CATTCCATAAGGTACTATTCGGCGCTTTAGAAAAACCGGGTCCTTCTGCACCTCCAGTTTTGCTGGCTCTACTATCATTCCTCCTGAAAGTTGTGAACACTGAACAATCATGCTACGTAACTGGCCTTGATACTCTTCACTCGGACCATCTTTGTAGTTAGTATTCAGTGAGAAACCACAGTTGAGCTGCTTTGAAGCTTTTAATCCCAAAATAGCTGGACTTCCTTCCGACGCCAACAAACGCAGTGGAATCAGCTCCTTATCATTACCAACAATCAGTACCTCAGCCTCACCTAGCAGAGCTAACCGATGACCAGTAACTCCGCGTATTTTCATCGTTGTTGGTCTCAGTTGAGTATCAGGGGTCATGCGATCTAGTAGCGGTTTGGAACTAATGGGTTCGCTACTCCCTGTGCCCACAATGAATTCATACTTACATCCCGAATTGAACTTGAGGCATCCATGAATAAATTGCTCAGCCTTGGATTTCATTTGCAGTGAATAAACGGTAGTGGATGGTACCATGGTACTTGTCTCACTAACTTCACTCAGGTGACATTTCTGACTTATACATACCTCCTTAATATGACCAGATTTACCGCATAAATGGCATATAGCATTACGAAATCGGCAAGACGATCGTAAGTGTAACTCGCCACACGAGAAACTTGTTNGGTACCATGGTACTTGTCTCACTAACTTCACTCAGGTGACATTTCTGACTTATACATACCTCCTTAATATGACCAGATTTACCGCATAAATGGCATATAGCATTACGAAATCGGCAAGACGATCGTAAGTGTAACTCGCCACACGAGAAACTTGTTAAACTTCTTTGAACCGGGATTGATGATGGGTGCATGAGAACGCCTGTTCATTGGTTGACTTCGGGTGGCAATATGCGCGTTGGTCTTCTGAAATAATGTCACGTTCGGATCAGCTGTAGCGGCATTGACGTCATCCTTCTGCTCGCAGATGTCTCGGACATATTGGAAAATCATACATTGTTTGACCAACAATCTACGCTGAAGGTGAGTGTCATTGACGCCAGCAATCGACCGATCACGTGGATGCTCCTGCAGCTTGTCACCGAAGTTGCAACCAGAAGCTTGTTTTTGCAACTGCAGAATGAACTCAGGGAGGCTCGTGCTTGTTGAACGCACTAATGAATTGAACTTCGCCCGTTCTGTGGCCTGAAAATACTGGAAGCACGTGCTTTAACAGCAGTTTCTTTAGTTTGTCGAACGGCAAGGAGGCTGGCTCATTCGGGTAAGCCAGATTCTTTAGTAACGAATACAAGTCACGAGCACCAGCGGTAACGAAGAAAGCCGATTGGCTACCGTTCTTCAGATCATGACGACTGCTGCACCACGGTTCAAATCGCTCAACCAATTCCTCGATTTCACTTGCACCAGCACGAAGGTCTAATTGCTCAATTGCAAGCAGTTGCATTCCGCGACGCCAATTTGTGATACTCAGAATTAGGGAGTTCGAATAGCCCTACGAATAGGACTTAAATTGAAACCTCCCACGCGAGTAATAAGGAGAAGACCTGGTACTGGTAGCAGTAAGCATTTGTTACTCATGACTTGAGACGCCGAGTTTGTGGATGCACAACAGTATTAAAGAAATCACAGTCTGTCACTGACTGATTGTATTAGCACATGCAAAGCCACAAACTGTATGTTAATTGGTGGAATACGGAACAGATGAATCGACAAATAACGGATAGCACAACATTGAGTCTGTTCGTCCAATCGTGTGTTGTATCTTTGACGCGATATTTTGATTAACCATTTGTCAGATCTTCTGTTGTGTCGGGGTTTGGACAATCGGTGAATCGACATTTCCATCGCACTTTTATGTTGGTATCAGATGTCCTCTTCCATAAGGGACTGCATACCGATCTGTAATGCTTGTTGGACTGTAGACTCGACGCATGTCGAGGAAACGACGTTGATGCGCCGAATTCTTCAAAGACCCTGGCAAATATTATCGGCGGACATTTTTGCATCCAACAGAATGCAATACTTGGCGATAATGAACCATTTCGGCGATTTCTACGAGTTAGAATGGCTGATTTCCACTGCTTCCAACGCGGTCTTTAATAAACTCCGAGCCCAATTTTCGCTATTTTATACCTGAGGACCACAGTTCATTGGCACGGATTTTAGGTGTGCTGAAAAGTGGGGATTCGAGCTCAGTACAAGCAGTCCGTACTACAGTCAGTCAAATGGTAAAGCCAAGGCGGCGGTCAAAATGGCAAAGCGACTGCTGCAACTGGCCTAACTATCCGGAAATTGTCCGTATTTAATGTTACTGGAGAAACGGAATACTCATAACGAAACTTTGTACCACAGCTCGGCTCAAAGAATGTTGAGGAGAAGAACACGCACGCATTTGCCGATAATAGAAGAACTACGGAAACCCCAATCGCCAAACGTAACTGAAGTGCACGATGATTTGAGGAGACGAATGCGAACCCAAAGGCGATACCATAAAAAAGGAACCCGGGACCTATCGGTTCTACAGGTAAGCGACAAGGTATGGATACAGTGTGTTCCAGAAAGACCACAGCGATGGACAAAAAGAGAGGTGGTGAGGTACTGCGGTTATCCGCCATACGAAATAGATTCCGGAGGGGTACTGAAGAGGAGGACTCGGGTACATCTGAAAAAACGAGCAACTTCGGATGAGCAGCTCATCCTCAAAGAGAAGAAAGAATTATCAAAAACCAGAAGTGGATCATGCTGAGAAAATAAAGGATGAAAAGGTGATGGATTGGACAAAAGCATCGCAGAAGGCCACGGCAGATCAGTGTCGAAAACTCGAACAGAATGGAATGTTAGCGCAGCGAAAAATCAGCATGGCACGGAAATCCAGCATCGAAATTTGTTATAGCGAGCACCGGAGTAAAACAAGTGGTCTAAGTGGGTCATGCGTTGAAAAAATGAGCTACAAGCGAAGTCGATCCGACCGATGAGGAAGCGAGAGCGTGGGCACCAATTGTAATTCTTCATTCCACTTATGCGTCTAGTCTAAAAATAACCAATAGAAACTCGATGAACTGAGATTTGCTCTGTGTCACGAAGACTGACTTTCGCTTTCGTTTCAGAAGTTAGCGACCCTCAACACCACCTAGCCAACCCTTATATCTCGGGAACATATGCGCGCAAACTTCTTCATTGTAAAGTACTCTAGAATTCGGGACAAACTTCCGAATGAAGTCAGTGCTAGTAACAACATTCAGCGCTTTATAGATGGTTTGGACGGTTATCTTACCTTATCGAACGCAGTGTGTAACGACTGTAATAAATAATATTTTGATAGTCGCGTTCATCTGTATCTTTTCGATGATTTTGGTTTTATACCGGCTTTCGTTTCAGTCAAGCCACCCATTTTTAGCATCCGGCCCGGGGCTAAAAACACAAATCGCTCCGTGCCTTACTAGCTTGACGTATTTCTCGGTACACTCTATTTCCCAGGGCCGATAATAATGCACGCGGGTCAACGCGCTGAGTCCTGGTTTTTCATTGTCGATCGGTTGTCGATAGTGAACACTGACTGGGTTTTATTTTGTTGGATCTGTTCCAACAAGTGTATACCTTCAAACTCTCTGTATCCCCTGACGACCTTTTCGAGTGAGGTCTAGGAAGCATTTGGCCGTCGGTTGCGTATAACGTAGATAACGACCCCCCACTGTCCTACTCCCCTCGAAAACAGCCTGCTTGAAACAGTTCGTTGTATCATTTACCTACACCATCATTTAGCATTTGGCCTACTGCATGCTCACCAAACAGTTTACAACTCAACATTATTTTCTTGATGTGCGTATATTCATGTATACGCGTTGTCCAGATTGCTAAGAAATGCAAAATTGGCGCTTATTAATAGATCCAGCAGAATGACGTCATGTGAGTTTTACTCACCACATGTACACTTCCCGGGGACTTCCAAATCGTTTGCCTGAATAAACCCCGAGTGCATAACAAAATGCCACAACAAACAGTTGACAGGGTTATTTGCTCCACCAACCATAGCAAATATAATAATATTGCAAGAAATATTTGTCGGAAACTTTCGCATACATATTGTTTGTCATAGTACATGTAATCATCCCATATTTTCTCATCTAGCTTGTGTAATTGTGTTCTTTCCCTTGATCTCACTGATAACTATCGTGCGATGAATTCTGCTGCGACGGATGGACGCACGTAACTTCGTTCCAGCTGAACAATTCGCGAGAATTTTAACTATTTGACGGTTCTTTGCAATCGACGGAATTCTGCACTGGACTCTGCTCAACCGTTTTCCTGTTGCGTGCATCGAAGTTCCATAAACTACAATCATTTTTTCTTTGACCACGTCCTTTCTGGTAGCTACTATGCTACTGTATGAATATTCGCTGTTTTGTAACACTCGTAATTATCTGCAGTGATCGCACGTAACCCGGCGTGCTTCTCATGCGTACGTTTATAAATACACATTTTGTTAATATTATACGTATATTTGTCGCTAAAATTTCTGGAATGAGGCGAAAAATTGCTCTGCAGCAGTCTGATTAAAAAATAAACACTACACTCGTCCTAATGTAGTGAGAGCAGACGGTCGCACCATACTAGTTGCACCACTATTCAGTAGCAGCATGGATCGAAATGATGGCAGGATAAATACGAGAGAGATACGGGAAGGATCATTAGTGGGCAGCATCACGTACAATGACTTTTGCCACGCGATGGAACGGATACGTGGTGTCCAAAGTGACAAGAGCATCCTCAGACGAGTGTGGTGTGCAAATGAGTGTTTCTGTTCGTAGTCCCATTGAGACGCATAAGTCGTGTATTGGTTTCCCCAACTAAACTCCTGTCACCCGCCTTCTGGGTTCACAACACTAGTATATCGCATGACGGGCGACGATCTTGAATGTCTAAACAGAACGGACATCCAGTAATTTTGGGGACAATAAACAACGTATCCCATGCAAGCATATTTCCGAAGGCTATGATGGACACCGACTGTTTTGTTCGCGGTAACGCGAATCAGGACATCCGCACCTGGTCTACATCCTGTATGCATTATCAAGAGCCGGAAATTCACCTTGATTCACGCAATGACTTCAACCCAAGCGGAGGGAATGCTTGTCAGTCCCGGCGCATCTAATTTTATCACTAACACCAGGTCGTTTTACTGCCTTAAGTTCTCTTTCACCCAAGCCCTGGCATGTGTCGCAGTCCTCACACGTGGTCAACATACCACAATGAGTATCGCTTAACCAGCCTAAGCCCTCAATTCATATCACTTTACGACTTTTAGTTCTAACCCGGGAGTCCTTTTTTTAATTCCCTTCTCAAACCACGTTTCTCTTTTGCGCACTCTTATCCTCCATCCTTCTATCGCTAGTAAACCGATAACTATCCGTTACCAGATCAACAGGAGCTGATGAAATCCTACCTGCGTTCTAGAAGACGTGCACACTGTCTGGTGCTCGTTTTCTTACAGACCTCTGTCTACACACACAGGATGACAATCAGATACGTTCCGCTTGAACGTTCTCTGCCACCTTTCCAATGTTTGATGATAATGACCACTAGGATTCATCAAATTACCGTCCGGTTGCACTTCTTACCATGGTGTCATCAGCGTTGGACACTCTCACAGACGACGAGTTTCGCGCCGTTTACATGCACCGGGCATCTAAACTACTACGGTGTTGGACACGGCCTTTTAGTTGTCACTAACTTCAAGGCCACCATAGATAACTGGACGCATGATGCTGACCTCGGTCAGGGAGTCGACGTCATCTAGCTAGAAACGACCAAGTCCTTCAAAAGGTTAAATTTTTTTCTCTTTTTCGCAAACTAACTCACTTTCATTTTGACCCCTTCCTAACCTGTAGGGCACGTCATTAATTGTCCGATTTACGCTTCTGTATGCGTGCCAACTTTCCGTTGTCACCTTTTTGTTCGGCTCTTACTGAACTCGCGCAAGGTTTTGCTTTTATTCTCTCTTGTTCCTAATCCTTTTTATCAGTCTTCTACCGTTTTTTGAGTTTCAACTATCTGCTCTATGCGGACGACATCGAAATACAGCATCACATCAATTCTACCGTGGATCGATCTATCTTGCGGACTAACCTCTCACCATTCATTGTTAGTCTGTTATCAATAATCTACCATTCAACTCATCTAATTACAAGGCCCCTCATCTCCGGTGCAATGTTCGTCACACCTGCCGTCTGGAGACGTATCCACTGTTTGGGTACTCAAACAGAACGGCCTGGTTTCTATTATACTGCAAACTTGTTCTCGTCTCATGACTGCCACTACCTCGTTTCACTCGCCAGGTCTCGTCTAAACATGTCACTTGGAGCACCTGGGTGTGTTGACCATTCAATATTTACAGTAATTTACTCTTCATCTGCGCACACCTTTATCGGAATTAACACGGGAGACTTCTCCATACCTTCGTAGCGACAGCCTCCGTCTCTATTCCCTCCAACGAAACACTACGAAGCGTGTCCTTGTTTCGTCTTTCTCTAACCCTGAGCGTTTGCTCTTCCGTGGGTTGTTTCTTCTAATATACCGTCTCCTGGAGCAAGGAACATTATATATCCCTTTTGGACCGCTCTACTCCTAATTTTGTTCTTCTTCACGCGATTGTGAGCTATCACTTACTTTCTGGGGTAGTCGCCTAACCCCGAGATGTCTCCTTTTTGACATTCTTACCCCCATTCCATGGAATAACACACCTTTCTGGAATAACCGCATTTGACAGTGTTGACGGCCTCAAACACGGGTCAGTTTGGTTAATGCTGTCCAGTGCATAGCCATTTACTCTCCCCGCTGAAGTATGCACTTTAAATTGGTCTGTGCGGTGTGTTTAGTGGAGTATTTCTACATACACAAATGCAGCCTTACCTGAAGAGCATCACTGTATACAGAACGCTCAGTGGAATACCGTAACGTCCTACAGTGTGAAAGTGAAGGCGATCGCGAGAGAAGGGTCACTGCCCTTGCTGGACACCTCACTTGTGAACATACCCGTTTCATTCTGGTGCAGTTTCAGAAGTGATAGCAGCACCACTCACGTAACTGTAGTCGTTTACGCCTCCCAAATGCAACTTCAGCAAACGATGATTGACTCATTCATGCTGTACAGTGTGAAAGGCGCAAGGAACCTTAAAAAACGCACTCTAGGGGAAGTAAACCATTGACACAGCAACTTCTCAATTCTAAGTCCATCCGGAAACGCAGGCGCCTGGCAGATTCTTCGATGTTACCGTGAATCTAAGCCTCACTCAACACTTTCAGACGTCAGGTGGCCTGTCCCCTCGAAGAGACGTTGCTTCATCAAACGGATGAAAGATACTGTCAGTGTCATCCGAATCTTTCGGCTGGGATTACATGACCACGCCACTGCTCTGTCCGATTTCCTGCGTAACATCACTCGGTATGAAAACTGACGGAGCACATATTACGCGTTCCACCAAACGGATTTATCTCGCAATCGGGTACTTGCTGAGTGAATCGGCATGGGAAAATAAGCACACGGTGTCTGTAGACACGCAGCGGAAGTCAGCTAAGAAGATATCGCATCCACTGACTGAGAAGTATATACATCTGAGACTGTCTCCACTAAAGGGAGTTGAAAAGTGGCCACCAAAAAGCGCCCGCAAACTCGTGCTTCTGAAACGTAAGCCTTAGGACCAGTTCCAATGGGGCGGTAGTAAGCCGACCCTTGTTAAGTAGGAGGCTGCGCGCATCAAATGCGGCGCGGTGTCAGGCGTGTTCCCACTGGCTTTATGAGTGACTTGGCGATTGGCTCAAAGAAGAGCTCTAGGCGTTTCACGCTTACCTTTCCCGTATATGGAAGTCAAAGCCATGCATGCCAAGTATCGTCGCTGCGAACGGCCTGACCGAATCCAATACTAAGACAGCAGGAGCTATTCCCAATCAAACATAGATAGCACCCGTAATTGGCTACGATTGACTTCAGCTTCCACGAGGAACAACGCCTGACTGTGGGCACTCTCTTGAGAACTTCCAGCTTTGCCCAGCCGAGGTGGTCGAGAAGGTCTGACATCTGGAAATTCATGCCACTAGGCGATGGTTATATCTCACCCAACTTCTTCAGAGTGTGTTGAGTGCTTGATAGTTCCCCTGCACGTCCTCTTCAGTCAAACGTTGACAGAAGGCACAGCCCTCAAAGGTTGAGAACACTGTCACGTGACACCCATTCACAAAGGTGGGGACCGCAGCAATGCCGTTAACTGTAGTCTTGTTGCGTTGTTTCGACGGTCTAGAAAATCCTACAAGATCTGACAGACGACAACATCAGACGCTGCCTGCAGAATCCTAGTTTCTTCGAAACCGGGAAACAGCGGTTCCGTTCAGACCACTCGTGCGCCATTAGTTCATTGCTGGCCTGCGATTTCTGGACAACTGCAGTCGATTCAGGCCAGCGTATGGAGAGTGTATAACTTGATTTCACAGAGCACTCGATAGGGTGGATCACCAAATGCTTCTAGCTAAGACTGAGTCCTGTGTAATCACCAAAGTGCTGTTAAAACTGCTGTGGGGTTATAACGTCGTGGTTTATGGAGAGCACTCCATTACTTACACAACATGCAGAGATGTACCAGGGTACTAGACTCCATACCCTTCTTTGTGCCCATCATCTACGTCAGTCTCACTATGCATTGAGAGTGTATAATGATCACAGATAATACAGAAATTTGTACTCGTACTTGCTTCATCGGGTGGAGATTCACTCCGGTCGGACCTTGTCGAACCCGACGAATGGCCGGCGGAATGTCGGCTGCTACTCAGTCTAAGGAAATGAACGGTTCTTCACGTCTGCCAAAGCAATTAAAGAACATATTACTCTTAATCCACATACATACCCCCTCACTAATGGGCGACCTATCTGCACTCACTTTTATCTCGTCACTAATTTTTAATCCATGCTCATCACTGTTTTCGTTAATAAACTGCTGAGTCTTCGATATCGGCACCTCCACAGATCACCCGACAACGGATGGTGGTATCGACCTCTCCCCACAAGACCAAGAAGCCCGCCATCTGCCCGTTGAGGAACTTCCGGGCATTCAACCACCCTAATGAACTTATCGAACGAACTTCACTTTAGCGATGGAAGTGACGGCTCCCCCTAGACACGTGGAAAAGCCCAGAAACCCTGTGGTGGTCCAGCAAACATCGGAGATGAGAGATCTGTGGATGCAGATGGGGGCGGTGTTCAGAACTCCAACCCAAACAACTGCTGCGGCATGAAAGCTCAACAGGACCCTGTTTCTATTTAAGGAGACCGTGGCTCCCGAGGAGCAACAGGTCGTAGTACGTTTGTTTTGAACGCACGCTATGCCGCATCTTGAATACTGCGTGCAAGCCCAAAGTCTATATATTTTTAGGGATACAAAAGTTCGAGAAATAGTACAGCGACGATTTGCAACGTCGTTTGTTAAACGAACCGGCTCATTTGGACTAAATTTTCGCAGAAAGAAGACGTAAGTATGGAGATACGATTGAGACTTGTAATTTGCTAAAGGGTTTGAGTGGTACTGGTGAGCATCTGTTTTCCCGCAGCAACAACCCAGAATTTGGAGGAAGAGACCACACGCACGAAAAACCGGTTGCCCGCAGAAACGTTCAGGATCACTTCAGGAGTGTTTGGATTCAGCAGCAGGATGGGTACTAACTACGAAGACGAACTATTTCAAGCAAAGGCTTCATACATGTTGGTCATCAGTGATTTTTACGTTAGTTTAAGAACTAGGGAAGTTGATTCTGTGTTCCGCCCTTCTTCCTACTTCTGATTTCTGTCTCTCCTAGTTTTCTCCCCTTTTCAGCTACATGTTTAGCGGTCCATTACACAATGTCTTCCCGATGTCTTCCATTTTCATGTCTTCCGGCAGGTGACAACATAATCGAACTCCGAAAGAGACGAGGTAGCACCGGCAGCAGTCACTCTGCATACTGATCCGATAAGTTGCCACATTAGTTAGCAAGTCTCCTGACCACGGCCACACGGTCACTCGGAGTGATTTCCCCTATTAAATGAAGTGAAACCTCATTTTATTCAGTTGATGCAACACAGAATGACCTGTGAAGCTCACAAATCCAAAGAACTGTAAGTTTGCTAACGGCCGCAAGCCCCGTGACCTGGCATAAAATGTAAGAAAACCGCAAAACCGTGAGAACACGATTATTTAATTGTCACACAATTCTTCTTCAGAGAAAACCTAGATGAACAGTCCTCCATCCTGACGAATGTTGACAGACCGCGAGGAAATAACAAGAGGCATTTCAAGCCTCTTCCTCATTATTTGTTTGAGGAGCACTTCTTCCATTACAGAGTCGTTGAGACTTACAGCAGCCTTTCTTGGGTGATTGTGCGCAGCACCTCTAAAGATCTCTTTAAAGCATTGCTCGATTCTCTGCGGGGTAGTCTTACCCTGTTTCCGTCATTCATCGTGACTCCCAGAAGTGGCGCTACACTGTTTTTAAAATGATTGTCCTACAGATCAACAGACACCTGCTTGACGCTAAACAAAGAAAACCGACCGCATCGTGGGTATTTGGGCCTCCGCCTCAAACACATGTATTGTGGTGGAAAGAACGGTTGAGGCAATAGTGCTACAGAGCAAACACAATGACTCGCAGTAGCTGTCCACTGTAGATTCCACCACACTAAACCCACTGTGTGTTGCGAGAAAGTTCTCACTTCTAATAACAAAGGGATTCCAGCGAATTCAGTCCCTCTGGCGCGCTGGAAGAACATTGCCACGGTTGGCCAACGATAACCACGATCGCGTGAAGGCAGAAGGCACAACCTGCGAGGACGGAGTGAGCACTGATTCAAACAATAGACAAGTAGTTTGTGTGTACAACGAAGATAACAGGTATTAAGAGTAGTGCGTAACAGGAGAGCAAAAGAGTAACAGACTTTGCATCACTCCCCCCGAAGCGTTAGGGAAGAGAACGTTCCATAATTAACTAACCGAACGGTGAATGAACTATGGTAATCTTTGTGGATTTTCGGCCACCTAAAGGTTCGGCCACAGAGGGTGTGTGATGTGCATAGATGGTCATTTGTGTCAGGCGGGGGTTGAGTAGACTGAGAAAGGTTTTTGAGTCCGTAGGCGAATCTTGGGTGCGTTGGTTAAAATCACAGGCGAGTTTAATGTCTGACGAATGAGAAGGGGACGTTGAGTCGCAGTCGACGTAAACAACCTTTAATCCGTCAGTGCTCACCGAGTTACGTGTTCCGTTTTCCTCGATGAAGAGTACTTGCGTTTACCATTAGGCACCCTGGTAGCACCATCGTGCGGCGGCCGCAAAGGTATCTTCGACGAACCAACGCGAATGAAAGCAAGGGGGCAAGTACTCAGAACACTGTGAATATATTCTTGAAGCAGCGTTCTCTGTGAAGGTGAGACTTGAATATGTCGCATGCGATACTTTAGAGGCGTGACGTAAGTCGCATCAGGACTCAGGTGTACCAGGGAATAAAAAACTCCTTAACAACACGCAATACACAACCGTACATGAGTTTCGCTGGGAGTGTCGCCAACATCTTTAACAGTTGCTCGCAAGCCAAGGAGAACAAGATGTAGGCAGTCAGACCATTCGCCACCCGCCGATATTGCTATTAAGGATGATTTTAGTTGACGGTGAAACCTTCCGATCATACCGGACGAGGGATTGTATGCAGTGGTCGTTAAAGGTTCGCATCCAACAACAGGATTAAAATCACGAAATTGAGCTGAGGTTCACGGTCAGTGATGATGATGGCCGGAAGGTAAAATCCGAAATCCGCGAATCGGCAAAACTGCGTGCGATTGTTTCCGTTGACATGTTATCCACAGAAACAGCAATGGGCCAACCCGTGAATTGGTCCACACAGGTTAAAAGATGTGTATAACCGTTGTGAGGAGCAAGAGGATCAACGACATTAAGGCGGACGGGCTTAAGGCGTCCGTCAGATAAAGCAGAAGCTCCCGGAGTAGTGACAATGTGACGATTAACCTTAATACGTTGGCATCCCAAGCACTATTTGGCCCAGTTACGAACCTCCTCACGAATGCCAAATGTAACGCTCGGTGACCAGCTTCGTTGAGGCACGTAAGCTTCTGAAATGGGTTGGCTAAAAACACTGAACCGGTGTACGAAAGGAAGGAACCATCGACGTATACCGGTGGATATGTCGCACGTAAGTGAATATTCTGACTGGGCTAACGGACTACCACGTAGTTCTAGAGAGGGATTGGCACGAGATTGGCGAAGTTCTGGGTCATTATCCTGGGACTTTGGGAGAGAGAGGAAGTCAATGACGCTTGCGGACATTCGACTAACATCCGGACTAGATGAGGCGCCGGCGGCGAAATAGCTGGAACCGTCAATAAAATGGGTATCGATGGTGAACTGGGAGTTGAAGTCCAGGTATATTGTTTCTTCAGAGGAGGATCGATCTGGAGGGAAACGGGAGGCGAACATAAGCGGTTGGTGGTCAATAAAACAACGATGTTGCGACCCTCCAAAAGATGTCGAAAGTGATTAAGGGCAACGTGAATAGCCTATAACCCACAGCGAAGGGTACTGTAAGAAGTTTGTTGTGGGTGGAGTTTTCGGGAGAAAATAAGACAAAGCCTGGATTTTACCGTTCAGGTTCTGTTGTAAAACAGCGCCAACATCCGACTGAGATGCGTTAGTCTTCAAAATCAGCAGTGTCTTTATCTGCACTTAAAGGCGTTGATATGGTTGCTTGAGACAAGGTTTCCTTGGCTGCAAAAAACACAGTGTTAACTTCGGGAGACCAGACGATATGCACAGATTTATTTTCCAAAATGACCCTGAGGGGTTTTATTAGCTCTGAATATCGTGGAATAAAGTGATAATGATAACTGACGATGTCTGGAAAACGTCTGAGACTTTTTGAGACGGTGGCTGTGGACAGTCCTTAAAAGCACTTTTTCTGGCAAAGGTTGGATACCGTTACCGTCGATTCGATTTTTGGGAAAGTCTATGGGAGTAACTTCGAGGATGCACTTCTTAGGGTTTAGCGTCACACTACATTAGGTAAAACATGTGAACTACTTCTGAAGATGAGTCATGCTCTTAAGTTTCTTCATTCGAGACTGAGACGTCGTCAATATAGACGTACACAAAATCAAAACCACGGAGCACTTGGTGCATAACCTTGGCGGACAGGAAAACATTACTCATTTTCCTACCATTCCTATGGTATACGCTTGCCAAAACGATCACTAGAAGGCTTAACACTGTTATCAATAGAACATTTTATGTTGCTAATCCGTGTGTCTGTTTCAACTCCACTCCAGCCCTGTGTTTACAGTTAAAAGGAAGAGTGCCCGATTATGCAGATTCTTTTTGTGTGTACTCCTTTCCTCGTTCCCGTGGAACTACCTACGTGAGTGGCGCAATCAGGCGCTTATCTGAACGTATCCGTGAGCATCATTCAGCCTGGATCAATAACGGAGTCAACAAGACGATTGCCATCGTAATTGTTGCACACCATGTTGATGTAAATTATACTGTATAACCGGCCTCCTCTTTTCGGCCGGTTTACTGAGTCGGCGGCACTCACTCAAAAGCTGCCGGATGCCGAATGTTAGCCATGGCTGAAACGACCGGAATTCGACTTCACACTTCGCCAATGTGTGCGCAGAAGCGCTTTGTTAATGCGTTGAAGTTGCGATGGCCAAACATGCATGACACGACCGATCAAAGCGGCGTGGTTCCAGTTACGTCATAATGAAATAAACGAATGACGTATATTTCTCAGCTCATATGCGAGAAGCACGACGGGTTACATGCGATCACTGCAGATAATTACGAGTGTTACAAAACAGCGAATATTCATACAGTAGCATAGTAGCTACCAGAAAGGACGTGGTCAAAAAGAAAATGATTGTAATTTGTGGAACTTTGACGCACGCAACAGGAAAACAAAAGGTCTGCTCGCTTAGCAGATTTAGTCCAAAAATCGGAAGTTACACTAATATACCTCTAGCAAGGTTGTGTGTGGGTCGATGTTTCAAATAATTCGAGGTCACTCTCAAGAAAACGTCCAGGAAGCGTATTTTTTTCGTATCGGCGAAAACGAATTTTTGCGGAGTAACAATACACTGAATGACCTTAAAGCGCAAGTTTCTCATTAGGCAGCTGGATAGGGGGTGGAATAAAACATATGTACATACACTTATATGCATACATTCACATGTAAATGCACATATACAGAGGTACGCACATCCCTAGTAGCACACTGGCACAGTCAGCCTTTCCGTGAGTAATCTTTGAGTGTTCCTTTCGGAACGAACTTAGTTGTGTCTAATTTCTGTGTATCAGTTCTCAGGCATGAAGGCTAATAAAAACGATGCACATCTTTTTTGCCACTCAAAAACGTGTCGGCAGACCTACATCACTCATGTGAATTTTGTATATCGAACCACTTCGTATTAATGGTGACCGCGCCAAAGGACTAATTTCAGCCATCTTGTTCAACTGATTACCTGGAAAATGAGCACTAAGGAGTTGAAAAGGCCGAGGGGTTGTTCCCGTGCTAACGTTTACTGCTTGGCTGAACTACCGCATCAGGAGCGTTCTGAAGGCAACCGTTCCTCCAGTTTCGCAACACTTTCAGGGTAAGCGATGATTGTGATGTGAACTTGAAAATCTAGACGAACGTCCACTTGCACCCACTTCTTCCGTCTTGGAACTTGTTAAGGGATATTCCTTAGCGGAAGCAAGGTCCGCTGATTACGTTCTTCAGCCTTCCACTCCGACGATCACTCAAGCAGTGATGACAAGAAATATCTCTGTCGCGGGATACAGGTATGTGACAATGCCATTCAACACTACTACCATCATTATTTTAGACGACGTCGTCGGTACGGACGAGAGGAAGAGGACACCCACAGAAGTTGTCCGCGCGATTGCTATAGAGGCCCGCCTGTCTTTAAGAGCCGTCGGCATTATGCTCAGTCGCTTGAGGGAAGTGTTGCCTCAACTGCCGTCGGATACATGTACTCTGTTAGGAACATCACGGGAGTGTGTATGTACATTCATCGAGGGTGGTTAATGCGTCCACTTTTGTTTCACTGAATGCATAAGCTACGCCGTGCGTGGTCGATGAACATAAAACGTGAATGTTCTGAGACTTCTGCTGCATATTGGTGATGTGACCCTTTTCAACAGTTCACGTTCACAACTGTGGCCCATCCTTGAAAGGCTGACATCCCCTTCCACACCAATGTTCACCGTGGATTATTCTGCTGTCTTTCTAAACCCGTGAGTGTCGCAGAATATTTGGATAGCATGGTAGAAGACCTGTCGATTGTATTGAGGGATGATTTGTTGCTGTCAAAATATAACCGCCATGTGCAAGTCGTTTTGAATTGCGTCGTTAATGATGCACCCGCCAGAGCTTCTCTTGTCAGGTGAAAAACCACACTGGTTACCACTGTTGCGAAAAGTGTATTGCACCGGGGGTGTACGTGAACTGGAAAATGGTGGTCTCACCTGGAAATTACAGCTTACAAACAGACGACGACTTCAGGACCCGATGCCAAGGTATGTCATTAGTAAAATGTCAGTCACTCAGCATTTAGGTCTACCATCATTAGTCCACCTGCAGCACATAGTGAGGCCGTTTGCACAGACAACACTGCCAAAGAAGTGAGAGAGTTGAAAGGTTGGTTTAATACAAATAATAACCATGTCCATCAGGTGTAACTAAGAACCTTGCTCTCCAAAACATCAGAATCCGTGAGGAGTTGCACGCCCTACGTCTGGAAGTGAATACACTACGACTCCAACATGCAGCTTCCGGCACGTCTTCCAACACACTATTCCCCGTGCGTTTCCCATGCAACTCATAGTGGACATGCAACTGCTGAATATGAAGCTAGAAGAAGCAGAAGTGTATACTCAGCTGGTATGTACAATTTTACGGGTTCACAGTACGCAGGTGACCTTTCTCAGCAGCGTCGGCGGCACATCCATGGGTGAGTGCACCCGTAATGTTATGAAAACATTAGTGACGGATGAAACGGCGAAAGCCATAAACTGAAGAGGTGTGAACAATCGTATCTCCATTGCCTCCTCAGCCCTGGTCGCAGCCATCGTTGGTATGTTCGATCACTAAATGTCATCACTTGTTAAATGTAGGATCCATCATGAAGAAGGCTTACCTCGGCGTACCGCACCCGGACGTCAAGTAAACCAATCGGCCGTGGATACACAAGGCGAGATTGCGAGCACCGAAAGAAGTCAACGATCTCGTTACTGACATCTTTGCACTGTGATTCCAATGATGTACTCGTCAAAGTGAGACAGATATTGCTGTAAAAATTGCGCTTAATATAACATGAATATTTATGTGCTTTTTACATCGTTTCTGGTCAAGTGGAAAATTGCGTCGTCGTTATTGTGCGAGATTAGATTTACGTTTAACGCTACTGAGCTCCATAGGAAAATTGACAGTTTGCGGCATATGGTAAGATCGCTTAATGGGGCTGCGCGCATTTTTTTTCTCCCACCGTTCCCCGAGTGTTCCCAAACTGTCTAGTTGGGACACCCAGGGATCACTCGGGGAACGCTCAGGGAACACTCAGGGAACGCTCAGGGAACACTCAGGGAACGGTCGTGCTACTAGGGATGTATGTGTATACATCTACACGTGTGCATATAAATATATGACTATTTAAATGTATCTATATATACACATATACAATCATATTTACATGCACATATATATGTACATATATACACATGCGGATATATACATGTGTATATACATATATGTATACATATGCATACATATATGTATATACATACATAGTGTGGATTTGAAACGTCACAATAAATAATTCACCAATTAGTGTCTACCCTCTTTTCGGTTAATTTACATGTGTTTATATATATGTATATACACATACGAATGTAAAAATATGTGTATATACGTATATGTATAAATCTATAGATTTAAAGATATACGTATGTACTAAAACCAAACTGCTCCACTTAAATGAGGAAAAATGTGCGGCGAACATCAAAAAGGAGAGCACTGAGTTGATGCAGTTATTTAAACGCGGAAACTGTACAAGAGACCATATTATCTCAGTAGTTACATCACGGAACAATACTACCGTAGATGGTCCCGTAACAATCTGCGAGGCCTCCATTTCGTATTTTGTTGCTTCCTTCAACATTGAAGAAAATGTATTGCCTCCATCTCTCCCTGTAAAAACAAACACGTTCCCAAACCACGTTACTGTTGATGCAGTAGAAATCCGCTCTCAGTTAGCTACTATCAAGCCCTCTTACCTTCCTGGTCCAGAGGGTATACGGTTGGCGGCATCCGATTCGGATTAGCCTGTCACAGTGATCGAAGCCAGAGGACGCCTGCGCTTAGCCATCACTGCAATTGGCTTGCGCTGCACCAATTGCAGTTCCACCGACACACCACGTATCCAGTGTAAACCCGAAGGAATAAGACTGATAGATGTGTCAGCGGGGCCTTTGTGTCCAGCCGGCCAATGCTGGTTAGCCACTTGATTGGCTAATAAGGAAAGGAAACCCCTATCTCTCGGAAACTAAACAGAGAGAAGCAATAATGACGAGATCTACACTCAAAAGAAAGATTTTTGAAGTGTAATACAAGAAGCGTTGCAGTGTAGGAGTGCATGTTAGTGCAACCTAAACAAGGTAGGAATTAAAAGGAAAGTTCTCATTGAACTATGAAAGGCCAGGCAGACCATTCATCATACATTACATCAACAAAGTTGAAGAAAAGAATGGGTAGAAGACCACAGACACTCAAGGTTCTGAAAAGGAGAGCGGATTAATTGTCAATGACCACGATGTTGGCCGTTGCAGTCATTAACAGAAGTAGAATAAGTATAATGATATGACCTACCTGAACCTAACGTGCTCGCCGACGGGGTACTATGAGTACGTTGGTGACCTAGTAGCCCCAAACGGCCAGTGCATTCGCGGCCGCACACATCGCAATGCTATACAGTCACGTCACCGCGACCTATGGCACCAATGTTTCCCTTGCGTACCGCACGCTTCAGCTCGCGACCACGCAATAGTTGCTCGTTGAACTTTCGGACGCCCACCCGAACCGCATTACTGCAGGCCGTCCGGTTCAAGGCCAAATCTTCCCAACATCTAAAATCAATGTTACAACGTGGAAGACTTACCTGCACAACATCCTGGTACCTGGAGGGTATACACCCTGTTGCTCTCAAACACGGAGGGGATGACATCCCTCTCCTTTTGCTTAATATTTATACACTTCCTCTATCGTTAGTTCCCTCCCACTCCAATGGAAAAATTCTATAATTCAGCCCCGTTACAAAGGTGGTTCACGACAAAACATCAATTATCGTCCCATTAACCATACTTCAATTTGTTCTAGAGTGCTGGAAAGGATAATAAAATGTCGCATGGTTGAATTCTTATTATCACAAAATCTTATAAACCCATCCCAGGATGGGTTCCTCAGCAAAAGTTCGTGCATGACGTGTCAGCTGGAATTCTTTAATCATGTTACAATATCTGCTGATTCAAGGAATGCAGTTATTATTATACTCCTGGTTATGCAAAAAGCTTTTGATCGTGTACCTCATAAGCGCCTTCTGATCAAAATGATATCTTTCGGTATACGTGAACCATTACTCAGCTGGTTTGCTTCATACCTTGTGGACCGCACACAAACAATGAAAATAGGAGATAACAGCTCAACGCCCAGAACAGTCACCAGCGGGGTGATTCAATGAAGCGTCCTGGAACCGTTGCTCTTTCTTATGTATATAGATGATATATGTAGTTATCAAACATGGCAAACTATTCCTATTCGCTGATGACATCAAACTTGCCTATACTTTTCCTACTGGCGATCTCAATTCTTCTTTAGGAAATATACGGGAGAACATCATGTCATTTGAGTCTTGGTGTCAAACCTAGCTGATGAAATTCTCAGCCAATAAATCCACCATTGTAGCACACGGTTGTCTTATACCAGAGGACTTTATAAAGCTGGATGGTCATGCTATTTTAACTGCCAACTCAGTCCACGACCTAGGTATACGTTACTCAAACTTATTCAATTTTGCTGAACAAATCTTTCCAAGTAGCTAAAACTAGACGGACGATTGGATACATTAAGCACTCATTCTTCTTTCCTGCAGTTCGACTGCACCTTTATAAGCTGTGCGTACGGCCCCAACTTGAGTAATGCACGTTCATATATAGTCACTTGCGCAAGACTGATAGGCTAGCTCTGGAAAGTCTCCAACGTGCATTTACGAAAAGCTTAGTGGGTTATCCGTCTTCGTTGAACTACAGAGAACGCTGCCATACGCTTAAACTGGGTGCTCTTTGGCTACGGCGTCTCAAGCTGAACCTTGCGCTCATAGATAATCTAGTTTATAACAATAAATTTACTGTCAAACTCGCGATTAGCCTTCAGCATAGCCAAATACAACATCAGGAAAAAGGATTCCAATTTGACAGCTCTTAAATCCCGTAGAAAACGCCGTTCAAATTTTTCCTGGTGAAATATACCTACATTTGGAACAAACTCCCACATGCAATCAGAACCAGTAAGAATATACATTAATTCAAACGAAGCTTAGAAACTTTCTTGACATTAAAGAACGTCAGGTTGATTTTCAAACTCTGCCTGCCTGAAAACGATATCTTTAAAAACGGACCTAATAACAACTAAACATCAGATCAAATCTAATAACAACCGAGGGTGAACCTATACCACATGATGTAACGCCACACACACTTCGAACTGATCAAAGCTATCGACTTAGCCGTTTGAGCAATTCCTCATTTCGAAACTTATTATTTCTCCAGCAGGATAGTACTTGTAAACAGCTCTGTCGAAAAATTGCAGTTTCATAACAAAACTACAGTCAACATATGAGATTTTAAACATCCCTGTTAGTAGTAACCAAACCATCCTGGTACTCTTACTCCATACTTAACGATTATCAGCTGTGTATAGCCATCAACCACTAAGCAATAGCTGTGCAAGTTATAACAGTTTAGAGAATATATAGCTCAACCTGTTCGCCTCATGATTGCATATACGTGCCTCTTCCTACCCTAACAGACCACCTGATAATCTTTCCGTGTTGCTAAATATCTTTCCATTCTATACAACGGCCGTACATACTAAATCAAAATCGGAATTCGGCTGTTGTCATATACTAAGAAAATCTGTGATCCGACCACTTTCCGCGTTATACGATAACAATCATCTGTTAAAGACATATACATTATAAACTAACCCAATTATAAATTCTACATAAAGGATTAAGTCAGAAAATGTCAGATCCCATTATTCGTCATACATCTTATGATCGTTTTACGTTCTTCTGCTTATCACGTAATTTTGTCTTCCATTCTTGATTCCACGATAAATTCTAACGCGAAACAACATTCCATAACGTCCGGGAAATCAAAATCCCTTAGTGTTCGGACAGTTCGTAAAATTCCGTCGATTTGATTAAATAACGGAGTCCAGTCCAGAAGATCGTTCATTCTTCCGGAAAAAGTGGGACCAACCTATCTTCATTCATATTTCCAAAAGTTTCTACATATTTTTTCTAGGCCATCTACATCAACCGAAGACGAAATTCTTCGACTGAGCATTTTCTCCATCCGGAAAAATCTTTTTTTCTGGCATGACCTTGAACATAAGGCCAACGTTAACCTTGTGAGGCAACAATTGGTGTAACAACTCAACATTTTTTATCGAATATTGAAAATCTTGAGAACTGTTGTTTCAGAAGCAAGTGAGCCAACTGCCTGTTCATAAACTAGAGTTTTCTTTTATTATTCTGTCTGTTATATTACTTTTTCTCCATGATTGGTGTTTTGTTCACTTGAAAATAAGGTATACGGCATGTGATTCACGTCAAAATATGTGTGCTGATCGCGCTAATCCAAGCGTGTTTCTCACCAATACGTTGAGAAATGTGCCATCATTAATACATATATATGTGTGCGGACTCTTAAAATTCCGCAGTGGTTGTGCATATCGCGAGCT
>QNGE01007730.1:0-21112 GCA_008508345.1 Paragonimus westermani | reverse complement strand
GGGTGGCCTTCCTCAGGAGTGTTGTAATCGATTACAACACGGAATTGATGACAGAAGGTCAAGTAATATAATGAATTAGAACTGAGGTTCCTCGTGGGAGACAGCGTCATTTGTACCTTGCTGGCAGCTAGTGCATAAGTTATACGAAGCGCATTTACTTACTGACAACAGTGTTTGTTATGAACGGCATATGCCGGCATCATCATCTACCTGAGGATAATGGTAAGTTATCTACGTAAGATGCGAATGGTGGAATTCAGATGAGTTCCTACTGGGATACACTTTATCCTACGGGATTTCCATTGAAACTGTACAACAGCAAACACCATCTCCGATGTTACTCAAGGGGCTTCTGTGTCTTTCCTTTCATTTTTGTCCTAAATGGAATTAGAAGTTCAGTGATGACGCTATTTTTGTAGGAATTCTGCTTACATCCCTAACAAAAACTGCTGCTTCGGAAGTGTCTGATGGTAACTGATAGCCAAAAGACCGTAATCTGTCTGTGAATGTCTTACTGACAGAATGTGTTTTTTTATTGCTGAAGACAATCGTCATTTGTAACTCATGAATAAGTACACACTGTTACACATTCAAAGTGCATCTATGTCCAGAAAAATGAGATTCACATGTTCGGGAGTTCTCTTACTCCGCCACGTTCACCGGTTATCCACCTCAACGACACACTGATGGAAGTCGGCAGATTCGCTTTTATGCACTTCAATTTTGACATTTTTTCTAAGCCGAGTTCTCTGGAACCTTTCGAACAGCTCAATGTACCAGAGTGTGTAATTTGGTTATTGTATTTTGCATTTCATCCAGATGAATAACTTGTTATTTATTGCACAGTCTGTCCACTTGGCTCATGATTTCATGTACTGGTTTTGCGATTGAAAACGCGGCTTCTACTGTGTACAAAACACTGTCTTAGATTGACTTCATTTGACTAACGCGAAACTGTGGGGTAAACAATCCAGACTCATTATTACATGCAAATATTATGCGAACCGTACACGTTTTGAAAGGTTTGCTAAACGTGTGTCACGTTTCGTAAGTAATTCGTTTTTTTGCTCTGTTGTGCCAGCCTAATATTAAACCTAAATGCTGATTCATTGGGAAGTGGCTCTACAGATTCCATAATGTAACAGAGGCTAAATTGCGAAAAACTTGGATTTTGGCTGGATTCGAACAATTATCATTACCAACACATACGGTAAATGCTGTGGCAGCTGTGATACAAGGCTACTACAGAAGATCAGATATTTCGAATTTGGACTGATTGTGATATTTGTTTTAAGAAACGATTCTAGTATGATCTGAATCATCGTTTCCATGTTACAAATTAGACAAGAGATGTAAACAACGAAAACTTGAGCGTTTTTTCTGGTCTTTGCAACCACACACTAAAGTTAGCTGTTTACATAACGCAGTCAAACTGTTTTCCAATGAGTCAGTAAGTGAGGAGACCAACACAGAATAATTTTTAACGATAAACAAGAGTGCACATGTTGTTTGGTACCATTTTGTAATCATTCGCTCCGAACCATTTTCCAGACGTCTGGTATTTTGTCGCATCCCACGCAATACTGATTAGTATTCCAAAATCTTACATCTCACTTGTGCACATGGTCAGTAAATGACCTTCTTACATAAGTATATTTGATCCAACCATGAGACCAAGTGCACAGTCTGTCTTATTGCTTACACTGTTGTCCCATAAGGTTTGCCAGTCTTTCTGTAGGAGGGTTTACGCTTGTAGACATTTCTTCCAATTTTTTACTCGAGAGCTATTACAGCGCATTACCCAGCCTGGTTCCATACCTTCCGTTAGATGACTTTTAGCCGCGAAAATTTGCTGGCAAAATACCATCTATCGTGAGAGCGAATTTAGGCAGTTATGTTTAGAAAGTCAGTTCGAAAACCTTTATGACCAACTGATCGATCTGCAACCATCGTCAACAAGTAATTTCGTGGTGGTTGAAGCAACCTCAGTTCAATAACACTATAATCGACCGACTTGGAAAACCATAATTAGAAATCTACTCACTCGACAGTATCTAACCTCACTAGAGTCCCTAGGTCAAAATGAGGATATAACGATATCAAGACCTGGCAAAATTGCTGGAATCGTCATTTCCGATTAAGCTGATTACTAAGCCAGAATGAATGCGTTAATGACAGATCAAAAACCAAATCCGTTTTCTTCGGAAACCCGAAAATATAAAGCAGTGACCGTTGAAAGGGGGTTAACAAAAAACACTGAGATGTATGAAACAACAATCGGAAGAATTAGACTTGTATTCAGTGTGATTCCCAGGTTTTATGTTTCTCATGGAGCATAAAAACGGATTACCGCTACGACTGATTTCAGATATGTGTAATTCGCCGTATCATGTAACAGCAAAATGTTTGGCCGTGTTGTTAGAGCCGGTTTGGATAACACTAGTTGTTCATAGTCTCGGATGTGTTTTGAATTTGTTGAAAAGGTGAAGCAGACAAACGCAAAGAGGGTGCCTGTAGTTTCGCATGAAGTCAATTCCCTCTTCAAAAGTATCCCACCAAGTGAGACAGTTGAGTTTGTTGGTCTGTAAAAGGTGAGGCAGTAATATAAACGTGGGGATATTAGCAAGTGAGCTAAAACAGCCTCCGTGTCACTGTAATTAAAAGGTCCATTTTGAGTTTTCCTGGTAATTTATCTCGTCAAAAGGGTGGAACAGCAATGAGGTCACCGTTAGGTTTTTTAATAGCTGACGTTATTACGGCAAATCTTAAAAGTAGTTCATTAGCAGATCACAGAAACTCGCGAGCTTTTTATGTGCGTTATGTACACGATATTGTTCATAAGCTGGACAAACCTGGGTGCCTCAATGAAACACTGATGCACGTCAACTGTTTCCACAAAAATACCTCCTACATTCTGGAGCACGAATCATCCGTAGGTATGGCGTTTTTAGACGTGGTTATGTCGCGTAGTGATGATGGCACTACACAACGTAATGTATATCGTAAAACAACTTGGTCAGGACAGCGTGCCCAGTTTAACAGCTTTACACATTTGATACGATGTCCACCAGACGGAACTGTGTAAATACGCTCAGATGACACTATAACAGAACAAAACACACTTCTTGAGAATGGTTATCTGGAACAATTTGTTTGTAAGCACATAATAATTGGCACAAAGGTAGATTTACCCTCAAATTGTACACAAAAAGCCTGTCTATATTACATTGCCGTTCAAAGGCAACAACAGTGCTGAAAATTAAACTTGGAGACTGGAAGTAACACTTCTGAAGACCTATTTTGCACCTCAGTTAGGTGTTCGGTTTACTACCGCCTCAATTTTGATTCCAGAGTTTGTTTTTTCCTGTGGAACAAGCTGCACAGACCACACAGCAAAGCGATTATCCGAACGCACGCGGGAGCATCTATCAGCGTGCCTCGCTTAAGAATCAATGAAAGCCTTTTCGTCGGCGGTCACTGCATACTTGATCGAATCAGACCATCTGATCAACCCGGCTGATTTTTCCAAACGGATCTATCAAGTCTATGGAGCTAAGTCGAAGTATGCCGAAGGTCTTTTTTTAGCTATCATAATATCCATCGCAATCCTCTTACATTCACTCCAGTTATGTTCATAAAAACGTGCGATCAGAACACCGAACCTTCCTTGGCCATGCCACGATATCTCCGCATTTATCTGTTATGTAGTTATGTCCACTTTTTTAAAAGCGTTTACAACCAACTTCATCGACTTTGTATGATTAGACCTCATGGGTTATTTCTACTTTTGCCTCTGAGATAAGCAGACTGTTTATATCGAATGAACGAATTCCTAGTTGAAAAACGTAGAGGGTTTCAGTCTTCTACTATTTTTATGTTTTGGTTTTTATTCATTGTGCAATTCCATTTCCGTGGATGAATAAAGTTTAGCATTCGCCTATTGCTTGACCTCTCCTGATCTGTATACTGCAGCACCCTTGTGTAGTTGGTGGGCTTGTTTCGTTCGTCTGTTAGTGTACACACTTAAGATTCGGAGTGTACGCACACAATTTTCAACTTTGTGCATTCTTTAGTTACCTTACCGAAATATGATGGCGGCATGTACCCATGATGTATCGATTAATAACCGAAGCTCAGCTGAGGTGGTAATGTGGGTTACAAAATCGGAATGCTCGCCTGCAAATCCCAGTTCACTCAAACTGCCATAGGTCGGTCCATTCCAAATTATCCTTGATATTTTCTCAATGAACAGGTTATTGATGTTCACTTGGATTATGAGAACATCTCCTCCAAGCAAATTGCTTGTTTAAATTTGTGATTGCCGCATAGCACATTGGAATGATGAGTCCAGGAAACTTTCTTTCCCTACTTAACAACAGTACCGCTGAATGTGAGACAAATTGGGAAAGACAGCATTCTCCTAGTTTCCAGCCAGTGAAGCACAGCGAAAGTTCATCACTTAATCTTCATCTAAACATGTGATTTAGAAGACAAACTGGATTTGCTGGACACTTAACCCACAAGTTTGCGTTTATGTCTTGGTGCTAAACAACTAGAACGTCCTGCAGTATTAACTTGTCACCCTGCACTGACTCAAGTAGGCAGAGACAACCGCTGTAGTCTCCTGATTAAAAAATTCTTCTGCCGTACTAGTTCAGATGCCAAAGTTATCCTTTTCACTACTTGTGGCAAACCGCTTGCTCGCATTACAGAAACGCCCTGCGATTCTTGTCTCATGGTATTATTCACTACGTTGAGGTTTCCCTGAAAATTATTACTCAATCGTGGCCAATAGGGTTAATTTTCTGGCAAACGTAGTTTAAATGCGCTGGTTGTAGACATTCAAGATTTCAGATAAGGATTTCAAGAGTTAATTAAAAAGTTGATTGAGGTGATCCAGTTTTTCGTCCTAATATGGTTTCCTGCTACAATGGCATACAGTATGGTGAACACTGAGTGATCTCAACAGAATTTAAAAACGCCTCTCCAGTCATATGCCGTTATATTGCGCAAAATTACATACAATCCGGACACCGCCCCAATTACAAGGGACGGATACAAGAAAGAGGCAGGTGAGATTTAGAAACGATCATACACGAGAGAACAAACAGTGGACATCCGTAATATGTTATCATAGCTAAGTAAACATGCTGAACCCGTTCACCGTATGCTTATCAAGGCAGCCGCAACGTCAAGACTAACCGGTTGTAAACATGCGCCTGACTGTTACTGCTCTGACATATAATGCAAGGCTTTTCCTAATGCTCGTGAATAACATACAACATATCTAATTGCAAGCCTACTGGGCTTACAATGATTATACGTTCACTTTAATAAATTAAGCTGAGAACACTTGGTGTTTGACTAGCATATGACAGGGAAAGGAGCATGTGTTCATTTTGTACACAGTTGAACCCTAACACTCATTTATCCACAATGACTATGTTCAAAGGCAAACCGGTGGTGTGTACACACACGTCGGACTAAGTACAAGACATTAGTAGGGTTTTTCTCACGAACCAATCGACCTGAGTGGAACATTCTATGAGCGCGTGAATTAGTAACCTGCTTTCCTGTATTTTAAAACCACTGATATGTAGTGATGTAGAATGTATACAATTTCGCAGCTAAACAAAACCGCCTAAGAAGGTTTAATGATTAGAAAACACGAAACGTGTTTACTTATCTCATCAGTTGAACATACGATTCGGTTGATAACTTAGTAGTAATTAGCAGTTGTGTTGCCTCTTCATTCAGAATGATAATACATTTTTTAAATTTTGTTCCTGTGTATGTAAACCATCTCATTAACTTTTGTATGTCAGATTTTCTGATAGGGAAAATACTACAGCCACTAAAGTGCTTTCATCACATGACATATAAACGTTCGAGAGCAGATCACTTTGGGTGGTACAGCCACCTCCCAGATCAAGACACACAGCATAGAATCAAGAAAAAAACGTTAGCAAAGTGGTAGCTGATAAGCCACTCAAAACTTTACAGATCTCTGTCTTTTTTAGTGTGGCATCCTACTTACCAAACAAAAAAACATAAGAATAATGGATGCAGCATAAACATATCACTGTGCGTGGAAAAAACGCCGTTTTCATTATGGCTTACAAATCAGATGGCAGCTGCTTTCAGTGCTGTCCACATGAACATAATACTCAGTATAATTTTACTTTCCATTCACATCTGTAAGGTCCGCGGTAAATGAATGACGCGTATCACCAGATTCACTGTTAAATGCCAATCCAAAAGTATTGGTGAACGTTCAAGCCTTATATTCTGACGGTTAAAGGATTGACATTAACATCGCCATCCTTTTTCTTTCAATTAGTTTAGAAACAAGTGAGCCGATAACTCCGAGATTAATAAATGACTACAAATCAGATGATAACTCCTGGTTGTACAAGTTTGTTTGTTGCGGTTCGTTGATATTCCTGAAGCAACTAACCTTCTCCCGAACCATTGCACGAACCCCAACCTTTATCATTTCTCAACCAACTTCAACGCAAATTGAGACTTCATAACGTAAACCGTGCAACCAACGAATCAGTCGTTACATTTACAAGTCCCCTCATCCAGTATTTAGCGCCTAGGAGGCTCAAGTCAAAGATGAAGAATTTCACCTGTGGATTTATGCCGGTTATCAGGCAAGACGACCCATTCGATTAATCAGCAAAGTTTGAACTTTCTGTCCTAGTACTTATTAGGCTCAGTTATGGCTTGATACGTACACCGCAGGTAATACGTGCGGTCTGGTAGTTACGCTATTCGTCCACAGCAATATTGTAAAAACAACGCATCCATCCCACGTTTGATGGTTGGCCGTTTTTGATGGACCAATCGATAAAAAACACTTCTACCGGGTGTATTCGTGTTGTATATGAAACGACCCACTGATGGTCACGGGGTGTCTGTTTAACGAGAGCCCTTATGGAATGTTTCCATCATTTGGCGGTAAACATTCTCAGTTGGTGACCCAGAGTTATTTATATTTACCCCGTTCAATTTAACCAACAATTTAAAGGTGGGCATAGGAAAGGCTTTCCAGTACACAAGTGTTTATAAAAGGACATGAAATGTGAGTACTTAGTGACTTCAACTTTCTTGCTTTGACGAAGTGAATGGCCATGACATCTGTCCGTGTGGGTCAGTTAACTAATAGGCATCGTGAAATTTTATGTGGCGGAAAGAAGCTTGCTAAGTCGTAATATATCTACGAGGGAGCAACCGTGATTGCCCACGTATGGGTGCAGAACAATCATGCGCACAGTTTTGCCAAGTAGTTCTTATAAAACTCTTGAGCCCATCAGCTTTGAATGCAACCGCCGCCACATTTTCAACCTTGATACACAATTTGTTATCTAGACTTATGGTGGGATTCTCAGACATTACATGAAATTGTGAAATGCGAATAATGGTCCTTCCAAAGTCTATTGTTCTGAGGGAGGTATAGTACACAATGTAGGTTCTTCAGATTACCGACAAAAGAACTAGAATATGTTCGAGAGGGACTGAAAATATGAGGTGCACAGGGATTGTGTAAGCCAAACTTGTTCAGTCTATTGGGAACAATTTTTAACGCAGTTTCATCATTTCATATACTTAACCTGATCATCCACCTAAAGCACAATCGAACGATTATGCTTTCATTGAATATTGTGTTCTGTGAGTTAACTAAACAATGTCAGGGTTTTCCTTGAGAAATTAGCTGAGGTGGGAATATCTCTGATAATTATTTGAAAAACAGCTGACCTGCACACATTTCGGGAATAGACGAGGAGACGAACCAAAACGGGATATTTGTTATGGCCCCTTCTTCCGCGCGTAGACCACTGTTAACCACACTGTTATCTACCTCTGTTCCCAAGCTACATATGCTGCTCGGTTGTTAGCATTTTGGTCACCCGGAATTTTCTGTCAATGCAAGTATATTTTCATCAATTCAAGACTTCATAACATTCGCACAAACATACGTCACAGTCGTTGAAATAATCAAAACAGGAGCAGTGTTTTATAAGTGACCCACTCGTGTGTGTGTGGCGATCTGTTTTCTGAGCACTGGGCTCGACGTCGGTCATAAGGCAGATTACAGCGTACGTACAATCAAACACATACAGCTGGACGATCAAAAAATTACCCGAACTATTAAGTTTCTTTGGAGGAGAAACAAACCAGAATTTTCAATTGATAGGGAACAGCACAATATGGGGAATTAGTTGCATGCATACTTCTCTCCTCAGTATCCGTGAAAGTTGGGCTGCAAACATATAGCTAAGTGGGACAGCAAAATAAACACAGCAGATCGAAGAGCAATGACTAGCTCAGTAGTGAAGTGGCATCAGTTTTAGGGTTGGACTGAGTAGAAAAGATGACAGCCAAACATTCCTTGTGGGTAATGGACCAGTGAAAATGAGCATGCTGAATTATTAGCAGACGTTAATCTATTGCATGGACGTGCTTCATTTGAACAAGAATGAAGTTCTTAACCAATTTCAATGTTCGTTTTGCTCTCACTTTGAGGACCATACAACAATGTCTAACAAGTATTCCCACCAAGTTATTAATGTAAGAAATACCATTACATACTACGTAGTCCACTTATGTGCTCAGTTAATTTCAACATCGATTTTGCGTCTCCAGCTGAAAGGTATACTGCCTGTACATTCCGATTATTTTAGTCTTCCGTCTCGTTTGCCGATGCGACGCTAGCAATGCATGCCTTGCAACATGGTATTCATTTAAATGCATCCGGAAGAATCAGCCGATATGGCTAGTTCGAAATTCGCTAAAGGTCTGCCCATCTGCAGTTGGTCGAGTTACGCCAACCGACCAATCCAAACACTTCACCTAAGCTGTTTTCTGTATTTTTACGTGGGTCATTCATTAGTACTCAGAAGAGGTAAAGCAATTTGTATGCACTCGTTCCCAGTGTACGCTCCAAAACGTCCAGTTAAAACGCCGCGCTTTCAGCGAGCGTATATTCACATCCACACTAGTCATATTAAGTGAGAATGTTGATTTCTTCAAAACCCACTTATCTACCAGATGTCAACCAGTGATTCGCGGACGGCTACAACCACTCACTGCTGTTCATTCGAGCTAACTGGCATATCAGGCCAGCGACCAATCCGGAGGACACTCCGGCGCAACATCGGTTTTGCTATGAACTGTGTAGTACGCGCCATAACAAAGAAGCTACTAGTTGAGATGAGCCTACCAACAGAAAAGCCTGATCTGCGAGACCACTTGTATTCCGCTACTTTACTGTTGTTTCATAAAAGTGGAATTGCTCTCGCAACATTTATTTTGGAAATCCGCAGATTTTCGGTACCCACATAGCTAATGTTACATAGCTAGGCTTCAAAACTCGGACAGTTTACTATCATCCGACCTTTTGCGTTGCTATTCTCATCCTCCCTCCTAAAACTCACATAAGTATGTTGTATTCGCTCTGTTGTTGCATTGTTTCGTCACATGACGGATGAGTTACTTGATAAGATCTAAGATGGAATCTTTTCAGACTCTTTCTAGCAGAGTTGACATTTGTGTAGTTGTCATAGGTCTGACAGACCCTGTCATATTGTGGTCAGCTGCTTCAGTCCTGCAAGTACGAAGCACCTCGTTAAGTTTTACGTCACCAACTAATCCCCTATTTTCGAACAGTGAAGTAGCCCTGGTGTATGCAACGGGAGTTTAATTGCACCCTTCCGAACAGCTTCGGTTGACTCTTAGAACAAGTCAACGGACAGAGCTGTTTCGGATGGCATCAGGATACTTCAATCTTATCCAAGTGTTTGATCAAAATAGCCTGCGTACTAAGCCCCTGGTAAACCGATTATCGTCTACTTGAAGGCCGGTAATATTAAACTGTTTGAGCCTTCGGAAAATCCGTCCAAGCTTTGACAATAAGCAGTCTGTTAGTGGGCCTCCCCAGTTTGTGTCAGTTTGTACAGGCAAGCTCAAACGTGCATTCTGAGATCAGGGATGCAATGTCTACGGCAGTGTTAACAGCAAGATTATGCAATTGAACGTAGTTGGGCGACGATTGTGCAGTAAACTGTGCAACTCGCACACAGTACACATCAGGTATGCAATTAAAATGAACAGTCCTGCCCCTCAACTGTCTACATTTTTAGTAGGTTAGATGATTAAATAATTCCCATGCAGGTTTGCTGCTGTACCGTCTTGGATGAACAAGTTCCAGGAACGCATTTATGCAGACGTTCTGTTAGGCGCTTCCGAGGATGTAGCGGCTGAAAACCTCAAACGCTGCAGAGTTCATCAGCTAATACAAAAGGGCAGACGCAGTAGATTTTACCAAAAGCGCTCTAACTCGTAATAATGTGTGAGGATTAAAATATTACCATCACAGAACATCATTACAATCATATATATTTTATTTTGCAGAACGGGAAACTGAGACGCAGCCTCACCTGTGTTTGGCTAAATGAACACATTTTTGTAAGAAAACAATTATCAGGTGCATTTGGTGCTGGCCGACCGCCTCGAACTTGATGAGAAAACAACGAGGGTCTCAGTTGTTTTGCTTCGTGTTTACGAATGCACTGGTTGAATAGTTTTTTTCCAAACATTTGACATAGTAAGGCTTAACTCATGGAGCTTGCACTAACTGAATAATCTTATCTCAACTATATTACAGATCGGTCAACTTTACCACAGGCTTGCTGAGATCAGCGCGTTTGGAGTTTAAAAGTTAAATTGTGGCAATCGAATAGAACGCGGATAGCCGATGTTCAGTTCAAGATTTTACCACTAAAGGCTAGATTGACAGTTTATACACAAAAATTTGAAGGCAAATATTTCGGCGATTGTATAGGCATCCCGGCAATACCAGGTATGAGTCGCTTTTGGACTGACGAGAAGGAATCAGTTGACATTCCTAGATCACACAGCCAGTGTTCTGATCAAAGACTTATCAAGAGAACACGTGGAAATGGCACATCCGTCAGGGATAACTGTACACGTCCATGTGATAATTTTGTGTCTGGAGATTAGGCTGCTATACATCACTGTTCTTTTCCGAGGAGCCTCGCTGATAGCACGTAGATTATTCTTCTTGTAGCACTCAGGCTACAGGTTCCCTCACGTACAGTTGCAACATACAGTGTTATCGTAAAAATCCAAAGATCAGTGGTATTCGGCAAAGGTCATTCACTCTACGAGTCATTTTTATTCATATGTCCCACATATATTTCGCGTTTTAGGACCGTATGCTTAGCTTGGCGGAATTGTGTTGAGTTGAGTGAGCTATTTGAGGCTGGACAATGTCGGATGAGAAACGGTGAAGGGTTGGACGTCAGATGGTTATCTAGCAATTACAAGCAACACTTGTCGACAGAACGACAGCAAAAATAAGGTATCAGCCAGCTGTGACATTTGCCTATGGTGAGTGGTTTTCAGCCAGTGTCAATGGGTAAGCCGGCGGCAAGCGTGAGAGAAATCACCACAATTCACGTGTAATGTTTTTATTGAGTACTTGCTGAACACAAAACACCACTCTGTCCAATCCACTTAACAAAATAAGGTGTGATCACTTTTGAAGATACTACTCTGCGGCGCTATATACGAGCTAATGAATATTTTACATTAACAGGTGACAAGCAGTCAATAGCGTCGTTAATCGTCTTTTTCCCTGCATCACGCATACTGTGCACGTACGTGCAGACGAATAGTTCAGTTACCGTTCGTGGGGGTCCTCTGATCTTCAGCATGCTGCTTCAAAAAGAAAGTAAACAATAGGCCACCGTTTGAGACGTGTCGGTTCAATTCAGGACAGCCATAGTTCACATGAGCTGAGGAAGTCACAGCTTCAGTGGTCTGCCAGTCAGACGGTTAAAGTCGATGAGAATCTGTCGAGAAAATCCGAAGCAAGAAACTGCGTTGTATCTACAGCTTTCGTGATTCGCCGGAACCTGAGAGTACATGGTGAGTGTACTGTAGATGCTGGGCGTGAGAAACACAGGTGTCATCGGTGGACTTAACAACCAGCTGTTTGGGGCAGTTCTGTAAAACATGCCAATAACTTCCTTTTAAGCGTAAAACTCCAATAATCGAACTGTCTTTAGGTTTCAGCCGAAATCCGCTATGAAGTGGGATGACGCCAATACACAAATAATTCATACCTGACGTATATCCCGCGATTATTTGGCTGATACCATGAAAATGACAGAAATGGATATTAGAATTTAGAAACGTTTCACGAGTATTTATTCATGCATCATGCAGTTACTATAGTTTATTATGTGCAAATCAAATTCAAAACATGTCAAAGTTTTTTTGCCTATGCGTTACATTCTTGTGGTCAGGCTTTCGGTTCCCGTTGTCAAGGTAAGCCTTACTGGTATAACATTTTACAGTATATGTGGTTGTGTTGGCTTAATAAAGATGCCTCCGGGAGGTATATGCCTTCACAAACATCCAGTTTGTTGTGCATACAAAGTGACCCCCACCAAATTCAACAGTCAGCTCACACTGTTACTTAAATATATTACATCATGATAAACATATTTGGCGTGTATCTTCAACTCGCCGTATAGTGTTACAAACACTGTAAGAAATTCTACCGACGAGAAGAGTATGGACTAATCACTTGCTTTTGAACCGTTGCTAAACGGTGCGAAAGTTGGCATATTTAAACGCTGAACATTTCCGAAACAAGGCTGCTGCTTATCAACAATATCATTGTGAATTACCTTTTCACGATGGTTTAAAAAGATGCTGCTATTCTGTAACCTTTCCAGTGTTACGAATATTCACTCCGTGCAGAAAGGAACAAGAGAGATCAAATTACTGTCAAACGTGGTCGCAGATTTGCATTACTTTAGCCACTTCAGCCAGTGCCTTCCAAAATTACGCCTTAGACTTCGGTTTCACCTTTATAACAGCTCGCCAGAAGTGCACATCTGTCAAAACTGCGATCGGTTTTGACTGGCGTCCGAATTACGCCAACCAAAACTTTCTACAACTTCTCGGTAGTCTAAAGGTTGTTCAACATAGTTGATAAATACTTTGACTTCAACTTCACGAGCAAGTTGGACAAACTGAGTGTTACTCGCAAGGGAATATTGCTGAGTGTCTGTTTGTGACATTTCTACTAGAATTAATAACACTCCAATAGTGCGGTAGTCCACGCAGTTGCCTGCTGAAGACGTCGCTGACTTTCAAGTGTACCATCTCTTGTGTGCTCTTAAACGAATATCAGCCAAAATTCCCTATCATTCATCCGGAATCCAAATTATATCCGTCTTTTGCTTACAGTATACTTGTTTAAAGACCCCTCCCACCCGACAACATCTACCATGTGAAACGCACGAATGTACAATATGCAAACTGCAAAGGCTCAGTATGGGACCTAATGAAACTCAAAAAACACGAGAAACAAGAAGACCTTGGCCTTCGGTCTAGAATGTGTTTACTCCCAAACTAAAGTCAACGTAGCAAATAAGCTCACGCATATATTTACACCTTTATTGACCTTGAAGAATCCCACTAAACTGGCGAAATAAACTGGGGATGAATCAATTAGAGGACAAACGAGATGCACACGTCAAATCTGAGTGCTAGTACGCTTTGGCGCGTGGGTAGAACATTCACAATTACAGAAAATTTGTGGATAAATCCAAAAAATATATCGTTCTCAGAGTACCAGACTTCCCCAACATTTTGCGGGACCTGAAGTCCACTTGAGCCTCAAATTAGGTACGACCGAATCATCATATTTAAACGCCCAACGACATTCGCTGGTAAGTAGTACTGCTCTGGTTGCCCGGTCGCTTCGGGAGGAGATGCAACTCCAACCAATGGTTCATGGACTAAGACCTTTGTCCAAGCTGAAACCAAAGGACTTTAACTTGTCGTGCGATAGTCATTTCATTGAAGTTCGACTATAATGTTGGATGGTGTTAAAAAAATATGGTCAAAACTCCGCGAGGCGTTTTATGTTGGCTAGTGCTGTGTTCTAGTTCAGAAAACGGAACAATATCGTCAAATTTCGGTCAATTTTGTATACTATTCGGATGAAAATTTTATTACAGTAGTGATACATACTGAATGCAACTTACGTTTTTTAAAGCTTTCCAATACGTATATTATTTGCAGACTTCGAAAACAAGCATTATAAATCAGAGTTTTGCACTTAAAGGTCATCAGCCTGTGCACAGCAACTACTTTTGACCTCCAACCATTTGTTACCTCTGTTCCCTTCTGTTACATTTCGATGGAAATTGATAGCGCTGTGCTGACATTTTGTACTGAAAACTTTTGCAAAACAAGCTGACCGATATTTAATCATCTAGTGAAGTTATTTCGCTGATGATCACACGGTTTGCTACTCAGCTAAGCTGATTTGGTTAAACGAGTCTGGTATCTGCCAATCAACCATATGGAATAATTTAGAGCAAAGGCATTTTGTATGGGAATAGAATACTGTTTTCAACAGCGAGCAATTCGAAATTCGGTTACTATGTAATAAACCCCACAGAATCCGGAAACTCTTCTCACGTTTGATGAGATAAGTAAAGAGTCATATGCGATTACCAACGATGTAACATTTATCCTTTCGGCCAGAAGTGAACATCTGTTGAACGCTGATAATTCTTGAAAACGGCTTGCCGCCTAATACATAGTTCATTATTGTGCAATCAGAGATGATTTGTTCCGGAGCCAAACACAGCGACAACCGAGGTAACCGTTTTATTTAACGCCACTGCAAATTGTCTGTTAATATGTGGTCAATATCTGAAAATGACCGTAATGTCCAGCCAAATACGAACCAGTGAAATTATGACCACCTTATCATTTTTTTTCTTACTGTAAATATATATGTCTGTGATTAGACTAGTGACTGTCAAACCCTTTTATTGATCAGGAATACCAGATTTATACAAAACCCATTTGCATTCTGTAACGGGATACAATCAGCACCATACCTTGAGTGGAATTTATAACATTTTCTACGCTTCGCAGCAAAACATGCATTTCTGACCGGAGTCGTCGCAGCACACAAATTTTAAACGTTATTTTTCACCCATATATATATATATATGATTTCCAAACGACTTTAGGAGCCAGACTGTATGGTTATCCACCTGTTTGGAGGCGGCCCTCTTAAATGAGCAACAGTAAAGGTAAATGATGCAGGACTTCACTTCAGTGAGAAAAATCTAACGTCTTCTGCCTAGAGGCAATAAGTTCTTAAAATGTCTAACTGGATGTTCGCCAAGAATGCCTTTGTAAGTATCTCGTGAGACATTAGGGGACTGAATTATCAAGATAAGAGAGTACTGCCATACTTCAGATAAACGGCATTCACCACATTGTGACTCATTTCTCGTAAAGCACTTAGTGAGAACGTTACTTTTGAAAGTGAGATGAGGGTCAGCTACGATAATTGTTTGATGGCGAGAAGGACCGCTGAATGAGTGAAGTGTAATTTGACAGAAGATTATTAACAAACAAACGATAAGGTTTGAGAGGCAGTTTCAAGTTCAAGCAAATGAACTGACTATTTCAAATTGTGGGCAAATTACAATAGAGTATATTGTTGTATTCAAAGGAATTGCACGGTGTACTGCACCAAAAAACCATCTTGGAGAGATGTGAAATCTTTTCTTTTTAGGGAAGGAAATTTCACTTTCATGGAACCCTTGGTATGTTGATGCAGCACATGGAGTAAACACATCTCAGTACGTAAAAATTGGTGAACTGGGTATGTATACACGACTTATAAGGACGTTTTACAGAAGTACTTCTTGGTGTAGTTTGATAATGTAAACCTTACAAGGTGAAGTTCACTGCGTGTTGACATTCACTTAAAGCATTCTGTGATGTCTGATGTTATTTACAGTCAAGTTGCTTCGTCCTACTAAGGAGAGAGTTGACGACTGTTCAAATCAAGCATTCATCTTCTACTACCAAAACTACTGTGGCTTCATTTGCGCAATATTATTAATCTCCCCTAAATCACGGTGGTCAACATCAGTTACAAAGGCAAAAGGACGAGGGATCTCTTCGCGCATCAGCTATTGCACTTCCACAATTATTCCGCCCGAATAACTGAATGATGTTCCGTCTGAACAAGACACACAGCGTTGCCGGGTTAGTACAGGTGTTGATGTTACATTCACATTTTCATTTCCATCACTGAACAGAATCGCTCACACATTTAAGCAACCATGTGACCAGCAACCGTTACAACTGTGAAGATGCTATCGTACAACTCAAAACCGAGCTCCTCGGTTCATGCACGTATCTAAGACAATGTGGACAAGCCTTGAATTGGGTTTTTATATAAGATGTCAGAATTTAACTTGTCACGACTGTGTGTGAACGCGGCTGACTAACTGGTTGGTACGTTTCAATAATTACTTCTGACATCAATTTATGAAAAAGCGGTGACCAGACAAGAATGATGCAGTGTATTTATTCGGAGGACGGAGCACATACCGGTGACTTTTATGTTCATTTATTGACGGTTGGAAGTTTGGTTTTTCAGTGAAGGCATTGACGCAAATAGTGTTGCAACTCGTAAAAGCGTTTTTGGCAGGCAGATTTACTCTTGTGGGTTTCAATGTAATGATTTTCACCATGAAACACGCTCCGGGGAGAGCAGAAGTTCAACAAGCCAGTGTTTAGCAACATGTTCCACACAACTCCGTATAGTTACTGTGAATGATCAACATCACTGTTCGTACAAGTTCAAATTTCCGGTTCTGTTGTAATGTTAACTGACTTGTTCAACTGTAGGTTGTAAAGGCGAAAAGTATTCACTCACAAGAATTTGTTTTCAGCTATTCGACGGTAGCCGCAGAAAATTATAGTTTCTATTGTCAAGTTCTGTTCGGCCCAATGAGGAAACTGAATGTTGGCAGATTGCTAATCACCCGAAGGAACGTGACGTCTGCTGACGTCTGCTGTTGCATTAATGAAACCAACATATTCCGTTCAGAACTACTATGCCTCATTTTACAGTTTACAGGGAGTGCCTGAATGAGCTCGGGTGTGACCGTGCTTCCTTTAACTGTGGAGTATTTCACGAACTATCAGTAACGATTGATGAAACTACACATGCCGTTTTGATAAATGCCTCTATCTTTATAGCCTGATTTCACCTGTCCGAACAAACGAACTGTAACAGACAGACGTTGCTCCTTTCAATAATGACTGACAAACGTTAGTACTGCGTGTTTGTCCTACGTTCTCCCCGTTATGCTCTACAGTATTCCCGCACAGTAATTTTCACGCGGTCACTGTTTGCCTAAAAACAGAGCTAAATGTCTTTCTTCCGTGCGACCTTCTCTTTCCCTCATTTTACATCATTAAAACACCCGGAACTCGTAAATCGATTTTATCGGTTGACGGCGAAATGACCCAAAAACGAATACAGCATCTGGTGGTTTCAAAAGCGTGTAGCACATGCGAAAATTTCAGTAATTTTCAGCGAATCAGTGCACGGGGTGAGGAGTACCAAAACTTATTTTTAAAAAGTGTTGTTGCACTTTCTGGATGTCATTTCTTTGTTTCTTTCTGCAAATGGCGGCACGTCATGCTGTTGCGCAAACCCCGAAGTTGAAATCACTAATCCTTTATTGTAGATTTATAATCGTTGTGTATTATATGATTAGTTCTTGCGTTCCCCTGTGTGAGAAAACAGTGTTCAACTTTATTCTCCAAGTTTCTCAAGTGTTACCCGAGTCCCCAATACGATAGAGACCGACAGGTTGAAAGTGAAAACTGCGAATGTGGAAAGCCGATCCACTGGCGAAGTTACGACATTTTTAAGGAGGTTTATGGCGTCGTTTTTGAGTTAACACGGCAGTCAACGTATCACCATGTTGTGATATATGTGTGGCAGATCAGAGCACTAACCGCAGTCGGCCGACTACAAGTGCCTGCGCCCGTGTGCGTGTGCAGCTGATAGTGGGAGTGCAGAGATGATGGGCTCATTTCTACACCTTTTCTACACACATTCAGTTGTGTGCTTGAGCTCACGTGTGCCATTTTGAATGTTACTAATGTGAGTCGGAACAAACATTGGAACACAGAAGACAAACGGTGAGAAACGTCAGTTATGGAGATGATGGCCGCATAAATGATTAAGTTCACTCTGGTTCGCAATGAAATCTACTGCTCATTAGTCGTGAGAGAGAGGTAGGTAACAAAACTGTGGTTCAGGAAAATAGTTCACACTATCACCTACAACCAGCGTCACAGAATGATCAACACAGTAAATTTCTTCACGTTCATCATTTAATGAACACATTCATAACAGCGCCCCCTAATCGATTAACCGTCCAATTTGTGCAACTGTCGTGCACCCCCTAAATCTCTTCGAATTTCACTTTTTGAATTTTCATTTCAAGAGTTTTGTATCTTCAGAGTCATCACTGATTTTTTTTCGGATTTTGTTAATTCACTTATCCAACAGAATGTTCTACATGATCTCAAGCATTTTTCGTCGTCATTTAATCGTGAAAAATTGGCGGATTTTGAATAAGTTTTGGTCGATTTGCAGCGAATTTGACTTCTTATTCACAAGTATTATGTGTTATGGGAACTAATATGGCAAATCATTCATAAGGCATGAGGTATCCTAACCGTTCCCCAATGAGATGTTCCTGAAATCGGTGACTGTAAGTTCGTCTCCGTTTATTGCTCTTGTAAGTTTTTATGCTCTTCTAAACAGACAAGCCTTGTGACAACAAACCTACACATTAATTTATGTACCTGGTTAGGTATAGATGACAATAAAATCCCTTAACATACTCACAGCTAAACTGCCACCGTTTGCATATGTACTGCATACTCCGACATACTCGAAGAGGACGTGGTCAAGAAGTTTAAACAGGTCATACAGTTTCTACCCTATCGCAACTGCCGCAATACCTAACATTCGACACTGAAAATACGCACGATATCCTATATTCAGATTGATTAAAATCTAGTGATCATAACGGAGACTGTTTTACTTTGGAATGAGATGAGCATATAATCGTCAAACTTAATGGATTTCTTATGTAGGTTTATTCTACAAAAGGACATCCTCGGAGACAATATGAAAACCCGTTACGATCAACAACTTGGTCAGAGCACCAAAATATGGTTGTGGATACGAGCATACATTGTAACTAAAACTTTTATCTACCGAGAGTTTGAAAATCAAGTGTTTATAGACTCAACTCTTATCTGTTGGTGTGAGTGGAACGAAATTGCTAAAACTGATGTGCACTTTGTCCATACTTTGTTGATATGGATGGACACAGTCAATCAAGGATTAACGGTTTGGACTAATTACAGCTACAAAGATCTCAGTCTGAGTATAGGCGTTTTCGACGCTATCTCTCAAACAGACCTTCCATAACCGCTTAGCTCTTGTATGGACTCATCAGATGGGGACAAGGTGAATGACAGAACGAACCGGTAATCAGTCAGGTTGATAACCGCAACAGCCCTGGGGGATAGTGTTTGGTGGAATATATACACACAACTATTATGCAACTTACAGTAGGCTCAACTGTAAGAGGCAATGCTCAGAATGTTGGTAGTCAAACGTGCACGTGCTTTGTTCGATAAAAATGTTTCTTATTATGAAGATCTATTCGCACTGTCACTGCCGGATGAGCCCAAACAAAGGTGAACCGATCGTGGATTCTGTCCATATTTAAGCATCAATGTAAAATCGCCGAATTTAGTTTGGGATGAACTGAATGAGTCGTATTGAATTAGTCGTAACAAAATGCTGTTCAGGTGGTTTATTGAATATTTAGTATTTTGGCTTGCAAGTTTATGAAATATTTTGCTGTGAAGCATTCTTTGTCGGATATATCACACGGTACTCATAGTTGATATAACACGTTATAGGGGAGCATCAGCCCATCCCTTGTTAAAACGCGTGAAATGAGTTGAGTTGTTTTTCCGAAAATGGTCTGAGTTCTGCCGACAGTTGTCTAAGCCCTCCGGCAGTAGTTTTTGGCAATAAAAATCGTCAGTAAATTTGAAATGAGGTGATATTAAGATAGTTCATAAATTGCAACGAAATCTGTTTCAGAATAAGTCGTGTAATGTCTACTGTAGTTGTAACCTTCCTGAATAGGTTTGATTACTATTTCAATTTTGTCGATCATCCAGGTACAGTTATCATCATTTACACACTTAATGGAGATATGTTACTTTGAACTGTACTACTGTAAACGAGTTATTAAAGTCAGTGCATAAATAAATAAACTGAATAATAAAGCGACAAACTGAATACAATACGGAATGAATAGAAAAACCCTTTAATCATTGATAAATAAATAAATAAAAATTAACAAAAATAATGGCAAAACAATTTTTCGCCTCATTCAAAATGTTTCCACTACTAACACTTTCGATCACACGATGAACAGAATGTGAGTATGTGCTTGATTCGGTCATGTTTAGGTGTATGCCTATTGCTATTAATATCATTTCAGGTAGCCACGCAAAATCAGGTGCATTCTGTTGTCATGTATAACTCACGTGATACTGTTACCACGATTAGGGGAACAAATGTTGCAGTCATCTATTCTACAATCTTGACGAACTTTTGTTTTAGTTCAATTGAATTATACAACCATAGCAATGTTTTAGTATTCACTTTACCCCCAACCATTTGTCTCGACTGGTTTTCGGGGAACATGGGTCACGGTATCCTTAAAGAGATTCTCGTCAAGTTAGTACACTCTGAAAAATAACGCTAATCGGGCATTGTATGCTTCAGAAAGTTGCACAGGTTAGCATGCTTTTAGTTCAATCGATTACGAGCATTTGCGTGAACCTAAAACCAATTAATTGGTTTTGTAAAAAATTCCCGGTAATAGATAAAATTTGTTAATCTGTTCTAGAAAAAAATCGCTATAGTTTTCTACATTTCTTCTGTTACAAAACGTCTCTGTTCGTCTGTTGCTATTTCACTACCACCAGTGTATTTATGGCGATAATTTCAACTGGTCACTTAAGATGGTACTGAGTTCGAAGATATTGTGATTTTCACAACACCAGCTGAAGTGTCACAAACTTGTGTAGACGTTTATTAGGTCTTGGGCTAGTTAGAACTGACTTTTCC
>QNGE01007729.1:5173-21123 GCA_008508345.1 Paragonimus westermani | reverse complement strand
GAAGGGTTGTAGAATCGTTGGTCGTGAAAACTCGTCTTAAGCTGTGGTGTCAAAGCATTTTATCGATTACCTAGAACTCGGTGGAGGGCGGTTTACTTTGGCACTTTCGCTCGTGGTTCAGGCTGGAGGACGTTAGCATCGTCGTTCTGAAACCTACCGTTCTATCCGGGAATCTAGAAGCAAAAATCGGAGTGCCCTCTCTTATGGGATGTATGGACCTCTGGTGAACCTTCAGATGGCTGGGTTACTTCTACCGTAACATGATTTAGAGTGCATTGTATCCTGGACAGACTGACCCCATCCGAAGAGCATGGGAGGTGAACTACCGGCCACCGGCTTCTAATGGACAGTCTGTCAATGAAACGTAGCATCCTGCATACCGGAACAAACGCAGTGACAAATTACCTGCTATCTGCTCATCAAATTTCTACACAGTGCGCGAGCATAGAATTTGTAGTGTCGGCCAAAGAACTACACGGTCAAGTAAACGGCGTGTGCTGACGGACGTGACTGTCTCCAACACTTGCGTTATTCGTCAAACGGACATAAGTGAACATTTGTGCTGATAACAGCCTGTTTCTGGCCAGTTATAGTTTTCGGCACTCTAGACGTTAATACATCACCTGACAACGCGAATCACCAGCCCAGTCGTGAGCACGGGTTGATAATGTAAGTGTCAGTCATCGTTAGTGTGGTTGTTTGTCTGAGGCAACTGTGGGGATTCTGATCGCGCACTGGTATGTATCACATTCGTTCTGTGTTTTGGTGGGAGGCCGGGCTACCGTCAGACACCAGTTAACATGTCTAAACAAGCACTTTGCACTTAGTAGAGTGCGCTTTCCATGATGTAGGATCCCGCCTGTCGTTCGACGGTGAGACAGAATTATGCGTAAATGTAATACCTCTTCGCGCATTGAAGCAGTTCGTCCTACGGCCAATCGCAAAGTTCTTATTCAGTCACACAGACTGCTTGGTGCCTGCCGGAATAATACAATTAGCAGGACTACTCGTTTAAAACTGAGAAATTAGCTAGGAGGAATTAATTGAAGCTTGAACGGCGTTCACCATCATGCAGGATCTGTGGTACCGACATGGTCTCGTTCTGAAAAAGACCGGGTGTAATATACCGCTGTAAGAGCGATAGTATTGTATGGCCGCGAGCCCTGGTAGGTCAAAGCAGGGAATACCCGCCGTGTGTCCGTTTCCAACCGTAAGCCCTACGGGCCCGTTGTGGAAATGTCGTGAGCATTATTAAAGTTCGCCAGTGTATTTGGAGCAGACGGACTTTGTCAACCTTTGTGCAGAATGGGTTCGTCTCACAGGCTTGCATAGCTTGATCACACCTTAGGAACAGCAGCTTACCATCACGGCTTATTCATTAATGTTGGAATAGGATGGCACCGGCGTTTGTTTTGAGTTCAGAACACTAAAAATGACGTTAAAGATTGTGTCAAGGAATAATCAAAACCGTTGGTGTGGTACATTGTCCGATGTGTTGAAGAACAGAAGTCATTTTGTTCCCTGTTGCTTGTTCGTTTGTGCACTAACATAGTGTTTCTGTTGTTCCTGCATCTTCGTTTTTTGCTGCCTATATTACACATGTATATGTCATCGTAGGCAGGCCGCTCGAGACTGTTGATCGTTTGAATGGGTATTGTCCTGTCGTATGTATCTTCTATCCCCGAGTTTTCTCGTCCCTCATGTGTGCTGACGTACACTACCTCTTGGTGGAGTGTGTATACCGCTGTTTCTGTTTCAGCTTTAGTTATCGCGGGCTCATGAACCACTCATTTTTTTAGCAATGTTAAGCACTTGGCCGGGATGCTTGCTCGCAGTGTGCTCAGGTTTGCTTGCTGCCCTAGCTTCTATGTGGGGCAAAGTGTTCAGCACATCGGTAAAAAGCTCCGATTGGCTCAATTTTATAGTCGGGTACAGCGCGTACGTGGGCGTCAATTTGGCTATGTGGGTTGTTTTTGCGGCCGCCTTAAAGACCAAGGGAAAGTGTGTCGTTACCTTGGGGCTTAATTGCCTGGCAAACTTCGGATTTTCAGTGAGTTCCAAACTATTTTTTTTACTCTTTCGTTTTTAGGCAACGTTCGGAGTGCTTATTTTTGGAGAGACGCTGTCTCTACAATGGCTTATAGGCATGATTTTCGTTTGTGCTGGTACTGTTTGTTTGTTACGTGATTCCTGAAGACGCAGCTATTGAATTTTGTGGTTTACCAGATTTGTAAATAAAAGTAAAATGTCGCGCGGTCTCTTCTGAATAAACCTCATACCTCCGAGAGGTTTCAGCATATTGCTTTTTGTGTTCCATCGTCAGACTGATGGTGTTTAACTGACGATATGTGAGGATGTGTATCACTGATGTCCCATACTCAGCTAACGATGGATACCTGCGTGACCAGTCTCGAAGTCGAATTTTGCCATTCACCAACCTTTTGAAACTCCCACCGGTACGCCTAAACAAAACCACTGGTCGTAGTGTGCTTGAATCAGAAAGCCAATATTACTCCTTCACTCTTCCATTCTGAAGGTGTTTCCTTTATGGAAGAGTACCAGTGAGTTCTGAGTTCGATGAAATATATCTGCGCTCGCATCAAGGTCGGAATGAGCTTTTTTCAAAGGTTGCTTAATTCTGGAAGGCGACAAGCATGCAAGGTCACGTAGTTTCCAACCCGACGGAAGAAACCTGTCGACCTCGCCTTGCAAAGCAGGTATATACTCAAGGTTTGTGGCTACTTTGAGGCTTTCGTTGATCACTGGTAACCCATGTGACTAGTGCGCAGCAAACGCTGATGTAGAACACAAATTACTTAGCTGAGCTATAATATTCTTAACGCTGGAGTAACCCATTTAATCAGCAACTTATAAAAGATTCACGCTGGTTTTAATCGTCAAGCTAAGAGAGGGATAACAATCATTGATTGACACTGCAACGTTTTCTGCAGGATTTTTTCGAGGCAGCAATGCAAGCTGGACTGTTTGGACATGTGCAAGATACTAAGTGGGTCATGCTAAGAGTCATACTAAGTAGGTCGAGCGCTGTTTTGTATTGATCACATTCTCACCAACAAGGTCGACATGAAATGCTACGTAAAACCCATTATCCTACTTGGTCACAGTGACTACAAGAGACTATTTCATTCATTTATTCGGGGTTGGGCAACATCTCTCAAAAATGTGGACCCATAGACCATTGTAAGGTGCCATCGAGAATAGTTGCGCGCACGGACTAAACTTGAATTCGTACGTGGTCGTTCTGCCTGCCTTTCAGATCATTACGTCATCGTTATGCAGGATGATCCCAGCTCAATGGACAGTCTGGAACAAGAACAATTGTGCTTAAACCATTACTACATGTTGCTTAACGCAGCCTCCGTCTGTTTCCCTGGATGTGTGGTACATTTTCATAAGGCAACTTTCGCAGGACTAAACGCTACTCGACAAGGTTGAGTAACTTAACTGCATTATAACACTTAGCCTAGATCGTCTTTAGTAGACCATCGCCGAGGAAATTTCTGACGCCGTCAACAACCGTGCTCCAGTAGTGTCCCGATCCAGTGAGAAACCGAGATTCCTTAGAAGTAGGATCAAACGGCTGATTACATTGAAACGGTCGGCGTGGAGCAGGTACTAACTAGAACGGATTGAATATTTATTGAGTACATTATTTGACACAGCTACACCACGGCCGCCATAAGGGTGTCACTATCAACTCGGTCGTGTTGATAAGGTGAATATGAATCCTGAGCGTGTCTGTCGCCCATCTATGGTAGTCGTTAGTCCTATAAATCTAGAGCTTCTGTGGTCTAGGTTTTGTCTCGCTCGTCCAATAAACAGTGCAGCCGCGTCTCTTCTGATTTCTCGTTTCTGGGGGTCAAGCGACTGAGCGTGTACCAAAGGAGACAATCCAATACTCATTGGCTTCCTTTCATAACGGGCCTACCTGCTTGTTTCTTCTGGTCGTAACTCTTCAGTTGGTTTTGTACCGTTGAAACTCAGGGCTCGGAACGAATTGAGGCCTGTATTTTGTTTGTGCAGTAGTCGCATCAATGGCATAATTTCTACGGTCAGATTCGTCTTGTCATATCATGATCGTGGGAATCGGACATGGTACTCAACGTTCATCTCGTGGGTGCTACAGTTGCTTCTAGTGGTCCCAAAAATGATGCAGTCTACTAGATGACTATCTCAACAAACAATGGCATGACTTCCGCCACGGATGCTCATTTATCACTAACCTCCCGAGTTCTCGTAACTTATAGACGAAGACTTCAGATGCAGGACTGACCATTGATATGATTTATCTTGACTCCTAAGAAGCCCTCAACAGGGTTGGCCATTCCATTCTGCCACGGAAACTCCATAATCATGGCGTCGATCTGCGCCTGCTGACGTGGCTCGAGGACTGTCTAACCAAATGTGAGCCCAATGTCAAGGTGAGTAGGCAGTTATAAAGGTTCCCCACCAGCAACAGCCAACCGAAAGCATCCAACCTGGAACTCTTGTTGTTTGGCCTTCTCGCTCTTGAACTTCCCAGCAATGTCAACTCACCAGTGTTGTTTTACGCCGATGTTTAAACTCTGGCAAGTCCTGTGGCGCCCGGAAAACGTAGTAATCTTATAGAACGATTTTAACCGTCTAAACCAGCTGTGCGCCATACTTAGCCTGCTGTTCGCTGTCAGTAAGTGTAAACTTGTGCGTATTCACCATCAGGATTGTGTTGAATCCTACCTCAGCGAGGCTAAGCTAGTTTACGAATAAGGACCTGGGGAGCCTGATTACAGGCAGTTCGAATCTACTTACTAATTGTGTAACCATGACCAGGAAGACGAATAGCCTTAAATCTATCAGGAAACGTTCATGGAGCTTTCCACCCCGAAGTCTTCCTCAATATGATCACTTCCGTGCTCCGCCTCCACGTGAAAATGGCTACATGGGTCTGCCGTCCTTACTTGGTGTTTAGAGCCGGGTTGTGAGAGGAGTTGGGGCCCAAGAAAGTTCCCTGTCAAAGGAGACTGGCGGAAAGACCTAGATCTTAGCGGAACAATGTTTAACATTCCCGATCGCTCACTGTCACACCTCCCACTGAACAGAAATGAACGTCTCATCACTCTCTAGAACTGGGTCATAAGATAGGCCGCTTACTTTACAGACAGCTGCCTCACAGTTAGGGTCTGTTCACATTGGGGCATACTACCCAATTCTGTAGTCATGACTGCAAGTCCTTAAATTCTGTCGGCAACCTGTACTACAAGTTTCCTAGCAACCATTCTCGCCGGTCGTTAAGTGCATATATTTGAAGTTAAGGTTGTTTCATTTATCTTTACTGATATGACTGAGCGCTGGCGGCTTCATCGAGGTTCTTTTGTTGGCCTTTGTATACTTTTTTCTCCGTGAACAAAAAAAATGCAGCACGTAATCCAAGATCTTTCTACCTCCTGTAACAACCTTTAGTTATTTCACACTTAGGAGGGGGTGTCCTATCTGCGAATGATAATGGAACGGTCAAAAACAGCATGGCTCTATCCCTGGTAGTCACTCCAAAGTGTACAACAGCTCTCAAGAGATTGACACCGTTCGCAGCGAGATGCTACGTCATCGATTTACACACATGGCGGTAATTCTGGAACTCACTGCTTAATGAGGATCGTGAGGTGCGCGTGTTTGTAGCATTCTAGGACAGTAACCACCACCCAACCAGTTCTCTTCTGGGGCAATACTATCAATCTGAACGTCATAATCGTCCGCCAATATGATGATACCTAGGTGTTTGGGCTGCTTGAAAAGGTAGATGAGGACGTCATAGACTATTCCAAGTAGCAGCTACGCAGCTGTTTATCAGAAAGGGGACTGATATAACGGACTGAACGCCCATCTGATCGATGCACTAAATATGACAACGCACAAGCCACTATTCATTCTCATCCAATCGAGCAAACATCGTTCTATCTTCCAGAGCTGGTCTATTCCCACATTATTTTGATCACGAGATTCAGCCGCAACATCACAATAAGAATTAAGAGATTGCATGGGTCGAGTCACCTGCAGCGAATAACGGTGTCGAAATCGTTAATCCTCGTTGAGACATAGCACACATTAAACGTCCAAAGGCTTACTGCGTTCCGGAAGGTGCGAATGTTAAAAACATCACGTACTTCATGTTAGAAGACGTTTATCGCCTCAAGGCGCAGAAAAAGTGGTAGTAGTTAAACGTCACTCTTTAAAAAAAATTTCTGATGCTCCCCGGTCGTTGTACTATCTCATCCAAAAGTCCGGCGTATTAGGTAAGAAATAGTTTCCCTCGGGGACCTCACTCACACCTGGCAATGAAGAAGACTCGTCTAAATCTGGTTACTGCTGTAAGCTTATTCACAGTGGTCACAGCCAATCGTTGATCGGTCGGAGCGCTGCTTGTGTAAAAGTGCCGCCAAGTGTAGTGCTATAAGTGAAAGTGTGATCTTGCTATTCGGCCATAAAATCGTGCTTCACTATCTAAGTGTAGTAAATTGTTCAACCAGGGATAAAGATTGCGATTCCGGAGTGTGAACTAGAGCACCTACTTCTGTTATGTAAGACTTAAATTTCAGAGCAAAGCTCATCTTCGGACTGATGGAGTCGCGTTACGCAGACAAACCGGACGGCTTGGCCCCCTATAGAGCCACAAACGCAACAGAATTGCTAGGGTAGGTGAACTATTCGCATCCAAGCATTGGTTACATTTTATAAGGTGAGACTAATGGCCGAACACTGTCTGGATATTAAGAGGATAGATGGATCCATTCAGCAGCTTATCCATCGAAAGAATACTTGGACCGGTCAGTACCTACATTCTGACAGCTTTGTTCTAGTAGCATATAAATCAATATTTGACCGGGCAGTACGGACCCGCACTAGCAACACCTCATCTGATAAGCTACGTCAAATAGAGCAGTCTATTAGACAACGGTTATTTGAGGGGATTTGTGAAGAGCTTCAACACAGATAGCATGCAAAGTAATCTGCAACTCAGTTCCCCCCAAAAACTAATCTTACAAGTGTCATTCAACGGCGACAACGTGTGTCAAATAGTTGAACAATGCTCACGGTCAAGTGTCGTCTGCACGTTATTTGCCGCGAAGCCAAGGGTTGTATAGAGAACTGTCAAAAACCCCACGCTCCTGGTTAAACAACCGGCGCCTCAGTCTACTAGATCAAACAATCTGAATACAAGTGTGGATGCCGAGTATCTTGTGCTGGCAGGACTAAGCGCCAGTTTAGAACCAGAGATGCGGAACACAGCAAAACGGGTTCAACAAACAAATTGGCAACCAGAAAACTTGGTAGAAAGCACTCGCCAGCATATGTTTGACTCAGTGGTCATTTCGTGCTCTCGACTGAAGACACGTTCGCTACGATAATGCCAGGGCCATTGTAACCGGATACCACAACTCCATTTTGTGCTACAAAAAGGTTTGTTTGTGACGTTGATGCCGCCCTGGTAACAACCGAATCGGCTTCATAAGATATGGTCTTTCCGGGGTTTCGAATTTTTGCACATTGAAAATGTCCACAATAAATACCAGTGGAGATGCAGCGAGATCTGCTGAAGCATAAATCCTTCTTCAGTCTTCTGCTTGCTCCACCCAAATTTGCAATGAAAAATCGTTGTTTGAAACAGCCACTTAACGTCTGATTGCCCTCCTTCGGCCTGTCCGACGCGGTTGAACATAGTAGCACCGACATCTGTCAGCATAACTGTTTAAATCAACACGACATCGGCCTGATCACTACCTTTATGTAGCAGGACACATCAGCTGCCCTAAACACTCTTGCATCTGGCCATACGACACTATGGTTCGCGCCTCTCCGGGAGTAAGGGGGAAAATTGTTAAACAGTAGAAATTCATCAAAAATAATAGTCTCCATAGGGGTACTCTTCTAGCTACGACACGTTGATACCCAGACATTTCAAAGTCGCAGTGTGGGTGACTTCTAACTTGGCACACAGTACTGACCCAATTTGCTCAACGTACCTGTGAGGACCCCGGTGTTACCCAAATATCGTGGTTTTTAAGCATTTGTTAGGATCTTCATCGACAGATTACGTGACCTAGACCGTATTTTTGCTAGTTGGTCGCATCTCTACCTCTCTCGACGATGAACGCGACTATTCCACTCCGTGAGCTAATGTGAACTGAAACCGAACAATGGGTAACAGTGTGAAACCCAGATGAATGAGTTTCTCGGCCCCAGTTCCCGTTGACGTGAACGACTATGTTTTCAGAAGTTGGTTAGACTAATTCGTTGGCCGAATTTGGCTTAAGGAGGGTGCGGATCGCTTTGCGATTAAAACACAGCCTGGATGTGAATGACTTAATTTACGAAGTAATTTCATTAGGTGGCTCGAATGTCTCTGCCTTTTCCGTACCGTGCATGTGTTTGTTTCAACTTTACACCTCCATACCTTTTCATTTGACTGCATTCTGCATGCAAGGTGTTACCCACTTTTTCATGGAACATTGACAGGTTTAGACACTACAGCAAAACTACGACTGCCCAATGTTTTGCACACGACTGCCATAATATGCCAACGTTCAGGCTGTAAATACGCATCAGAATGATGGAGCGTTAGTTAAATGAGATGATAAAGAGAAAAACAGAAATGACTTTGGCAGGATTGCATGACCGCTTCTGGTACGTGCTTTCCTGAACGAACCTAGTAGAGTGTAACACCTTCGTCCCACCTCAGGAGCGCAATACACCTTTCCGTTACTTTTTCAAAAGCAAATTGAGGCAATACAAATTCACAACTCCATTCTTTGCACAAGGCATCCTCTCAAGTCCTTATGAAGCACTAAATCCAAAGACCATTGTGGACTTGTGAAATATTGCGTGCTAGTGGGACGTGCATGTCCTATTAGTTTTGTTGAGTGATAAAGCTCTCTTCCGTGTATGGCGTGATAACCATTAGTACAAATCTATCTGAGTTGGCATGACAGTTATCATTCCCTAGTTTGAAGTGTGACTGAATCGACACCAGTCGCCTACCACTAGTTTTTTGCTTGGAACAATGACGTGGGCATATACTATCCAAACGGAGTGCCAAAAGGCAAGGCTTACCTAGGCAATTTGGGCTTATATCCGCAAAACCTGACCTGAGCATTCCGATTACCAGTCAGTGCTGAGATGAATTTGCATTACGGGGGAGTCCATGGCATCGTTGGCAGAATTGTTTTCTCGATATTCAGTTAACCGGCCAGAGGATGAACGACCAACACTTACTCGTCCGAAACTTGTCACCTTTGAGTGAACCTTCCGATGGATGGCTTTTGAATGTGACCCTAACATAAGCCAAACCAACATTTGAGAATACGAGGTCACTGAGTAAGGGAACCATACACACGCTGAGTATGTGTCAAATTGATCAGAAACGCACCCGATAACCGCGATTTCGGATAGGAATAATGATGGAAGGAGGCAATAGTACACACACACACACACGAGTGATATCTATTGACCAGAAGATATGAACGTTCGAAAAATGAGCGGCGTATGGTTCTAACAAACTGTATCAGAAATCGCTCGATGACGACGTCTGGGATGAAAATCTATCGATGTGGATAGTATCTTGATCTGAGACAAACTGCAATACAATCAAAAATACCATTGGAAATAGCTTATGCTTTTGACAGACATTGGACTAGGAGCACAAATGAGAGATCGCAAAGGTATCTGGCTCTTGCACTACATGGTGTTTAGTGTTGTGTGACGTAAAAACTCGTATGAGCTGGCTATTACCACGTAACTTGGACCGATGCAAGAACGGTGCGATAGCGCGAGATCAAATTCACAATCTTGTGATTCCCAGGGGGCGTCGTTACCAATGGGCTACAATAAACAAGATGGTTGTATTGGCCGGAAAGTATTCGTTCATCGTAAATGTAACAAGCACTATTGACAAGTAACCTGTTTCACTCCAAAAGCTTCAACAAAATCTCGAGAAACCAGACCTTTATAGTGAGCGAGGATACATGTGGAATTTTTTCGGACGTTTGGCCGTCATCATCATCGTAGACAGCAATAGGCCAGTGTTTCACAGTGCTGCTTAACTGCCACACAACCACGAAGAAAAAACAGTAAATCATGCGTAGGAAGAGAGAGGGAAGGAGGGAGGGACCTAACCACCAAACAAAAGCTACGTCTGTATTCGAACACTCAAAATTAAAGTGCCCATACCCTGCAAACAAACAACCAAGCTGTAGATGGAGGTGAGGCGTCATTGAAAAGACAGCCTCCTGCGGTTTTCACTGCCCCGTGTCATTAAATGCATTCACTTTACTGAAAACTCGGTCAAACAACAACGCTCGCCACTGAACTGGGTTAGCCGCCATCTCACGTAACATCTCCAACCACCGAGTCTGTGAGGATCCCAGCTCGGAAGACGAACCCGATCTACAGTGACCAACCCCTTGGTGAACGATTTTATTTGTCTACGCTAGATCATCTGTCCACCTTGCGCCGGTCAGCCGCAGCGTCGGCAAAGGGTGCCAGATGTGGCAGGCGATTAGCTGGCATCCCTAATACATGACCTAATTATTTAAATCTGTGCGAACGTAAGGAGTAAACAAGAGAACTCGTTTGAAAATCGCTACCAAATACCTTCTTCTTAACCTCTTGGTTGTTTACTCGCTGGTGCCACCGGATCTGTGTGATTGAACGCAAAAATCGGTGGTCAAATACCTGAAGACGGTTCACGCTTTCTATCCTGAGTGGCCAGGTTTCGCTGTCGTAAAGTAACACAGCCTTAACTGTCGCCTTACATACGCGACCTTTAAGCACCAGAGAGATACCTCTGTCGCCAGAGGCGCCCCATAGTGGCGAACATCGCCCCAGCCTTAGAGGTACGCGCTCCCGTTTCATTACCTACACCTATGCCGTCGCCGCTTCTCAGGAACACAAACCGATGAACAATCTTCAAGACTTCATTATCCAACATTAAACCTACGTAACCATAGCAATCTTATTCAAGCACTTTGTATTTTGGGGTTGCAAATCACATTCCGAAGCAAGTAGCAAAATGCGGAACAGCATCTAGTGTTGCTTGGAAAGCGTCAAACAGCAACACTACGTCGTCAGCATAATTAGGACCTGTCGGTTTCCCACCAGGCAAGAGGTCCACACCGGCAACTTGTGAGTGCCGCAGACAGTCCTCCATTATTTCGTCTACGATAAAATTGTAATAAGGAAATAGTGGAAGTGGACAGCCTTGACGTACAACGCTTCTGGTGCTGGAACTGTCAGAGAGTTCATCATGAACCCTAACCTGAGATGAAATATAGAAATAAAGCGTCGATATGTTCACATACTTGGCTGGTGCACCCCTGTGTTTAAGCGACTCAAAACGTGCGGATCGATCCACCGAGTTGAATGCACAGTTATAGTCGATAAACGCAGCTGCTCTAACACATGTTGAAGGGTGAAGGTGTGGACTATACAACTCCGCAAATGGCGGAGCCCTGCCTGTTCTTACCTAAGGTTTGTCTCCTCAGCTATAGGGGGTCGACGAAGTATAATAGATGCCAGAACCATAATAACGACTGAGGTCAAACTGACCCCTTTATGGCCTCCGCAAGAGCCCCTGATACCTTTCCTGAATACTGGAACTATCATCGAGTGACCCCAACTCGGGGAAATGGCTTCCGTCGTCCACACAAATTGAAGCAACGGAGTCAAAGCTTCTACCAATGCCTCCCTACCTTCTTTGAAAGTGCCAGCACGAGTTCGTCTAGGCCAGCATACTTATTGCGTCTAAGAGCCGAAAAGTAATTGCGGACCTCAGTTTCAGTGGGTGGTCCCAGATCTAACGACCAGGGTGCTACGTTTCAAGTTTGTGGCGGCAACACAGTAGAAGCAGAAGGTCAGCAAAATTGGTCCTCAGTGTTCCGCCTGCCGCTCTAAACCATTGGACTTATTATAGATGAGTATGTCACCTGTCTCGCTGATATATATATATATATATTACCGCTCAATCGTTTCATCGCTCCTTGGTCGATTTCGTGTAATGACGCAATACCGCCTATTTAATCACTCTGCTATTCTCAGCCGTGTCTGCTCACCTGACTGTACGACACTGAGCAAATATTAAGCAAATTTAAAGAGCTCTGCTAAATCCGTATTTTTCTCCATGTGTCATTGCGAATACATTCGGCTGTCACCGACATGTCTGAAATTCTACTGACGTGTCCGGTAAGTTCTAGAAAGTGTAATTATACATGGCGGATAGAGTGACGTAGACTACTTACAAAAGCTGTCTCAATGATTCTGTTCGGATAAATCACGACCTCCGGGCGGATTTTCTCTCAACGGCGGTTGATAAGAGACTGCATATTTTAATCTCAAGAGGCACACAAATCACGTACAATATTTTAAAACAATTAAAGGAACACTCAGAATGCAAGTTTCTTTATCATTAGATACAAATGTTTCCCAACCCGAAATCCTTGCAAATTGCTCGCGTCCCCAGTTAGTTGCATAAGTAACCCTCCAAAGGAGACGTAACAAGACAATCGACTGGCATCTACACCACTGTCGTGCGCTTCTATGCGGTAAATTTTCCCGTAACAGACGTAATCGAACTCAGCCATTTTGCTGTTGGCCAAACGCTCATCCGTCTCTTCTGCCGCGTCATCATCATCGTCGTCGTCGGCGTCCGTTACCATATCATTAAGGAGGTTCTTCGTAAGCACCATGCGAAATTTGTCGCCTTTGACCAACCGATAAATAAGCGCATGGATATCCAATATGAGGCCCATTTTGAACGATTCACTCTCGCAAAACAGTCGCGAAACTTTGTCAAACTTCTTTCCGTCTTTATCGACGTCCTTCACATCAAATATGTCTTCCAGTAATGCCGACATACCACTGGTGGATTTACCGACAAACTTATGGCCTAAAGAAGAGAATATGAGTGAAAATAACTAATACTCAGTTGGTAATTAAGTTGAGTTATGAGTGCCATCGGTATCAATAAATGAAGTGTCGGTGATGGTTGAGAAGGCGACGTGTTTCTAATAAAGAATAAAGGGACAAATTAAAATAGTGTATCTCGAAAACGGTATCAATATGCGCGTGACATGTACCGGTGCTCCACAAAACGGATATACAGCTTGTATCTCAACCTGGAGCACTGAAAATACTAGTATATTTGTACAGAAATTGCCAAACGGCAGCAGTACACATACGTCAAACCTTTTTAAGTGGGTCATAGAATAAAAAGTATACAAAACATGTGACCAAGTTCCGGCTTTACCGCTGTCTAAAGCAAAATTGATGGCCTCAATATTTTGATCAAACTTAATTACCATTCGTTGATCTACATTCTTTCCTAATAGGACTGCTACAGTTGCTTTGGTGCGCTAGCGTGGGCGGAGAAATCCGTATATTTTGATCAACTTTCGTTCACATTGTAAAATCCTTCTCACCACTAAGTCCAGCTTTTCGGTAAGTCGACTCGTGCAGAAACGATCGGGACAGCACAACCCATCCGATACATGTTGTCACCCACTCCTGAGTAGCTCACTAAATTCGAATTCAACGGCCACTGGACGAGTACTGTAGGCGTGCGGGTCACCTACGACACGTCCGTCAGTGCTTAGCCTGAGCGCCCAGGTCTTCAGCCAGCACTAATGTGTCCATGAGGCTTATAGGTTAGTCAGCTGGCGATAAAAATGACCTTTGACTGCATCCGGACTGCAGTCTGTGGGGCACATACCGCAACAACAGACAACGTTTGTGGTAGGTGCTTTAATACTCTAACCGTACTTTCCAGTTTGACGTCTGAAAGGCGGCTGGCTGTTGACGGGTATTCAGAGGCAGCTTTTTCTTTGCGTATGTGCTCAGAGCAATTACACAACCGGTTTGGCTAGTAGCTTAATCCGCAGTATCTACAGACAACCGCACATTGAAGCGACTGATAGAGATTGGATATGCGGCATTGAGCTAGAATCCTGAAGCCGTGTTTCAGCAAGACAAAATGCTTCGATGGCGAGGGTCTCCAAAGTATGTGCAAGAGCTGCCTGTTGGCCTATTTGCGTAAGTGTTCAAACATTGAATTTCTCAAGCCTAAATGGTGTTCGGAGGACAAATAAGAGTCTGTATCCTTCAGGCAAAGAAGCATCGACTTGTGGCACACTATCATTCTGGCGGTTATTTCTGTCGTGAGCGGCAAATGAGGCACGTCTGTGGTGTGTGCGCGATAACGGGATTGGAGGGGGGTCACCACGTGCAGTCATTTAAAAAAGACAAATTGGTTTGATGCGGTAAAATGTGACAGAAGCAGAACTGACGGGGGATATCTTGGCCAAAAAAACCACAAAGGGAGGACGAGACAATACTCAAAATCAACGCATTTTTATAGGTTCGTGATTAGGAAGGCAAAATAATTCTTTGTTGCAAAAACCGAAGAGGATTAGCTTGAAGGGCACCATTCGGAGCGTTTGGTTAAAAAGAAACTTAAACCACAAGGGAGCGGGGTGGAGCAAGCAGTTCGCAGTGCATTAAGGGTTGGCCACCAGTAGTGGTTCGGTCCATACGTCCTTGGGATAAAGCTCATCCATCCAGGATGCCCAATGGGCTTTGGGAAAGGTTGTGGCAGAAGTAGTGCAGCAGTTCAGGAATTCACCAACGAACTTAGATCTGATGTAGATTTGTATGGGCAAGGGCTGCTGAGACGCATGTGTCTTGTTGGGGGCCAGTGATCAAGTTGGTTCCCACGCCCTTCCAGTGGACTCCAGCCAGTGATCGGTAATCACCGAGGTGATTCTCACGCCCTTCTCATGGTTTGTTTGTGGTTGATGGAGACTGGAGATGTCAGCACACCATACGGACGGTATGCTGTTCGGGAGCTCATGTGCTCCCGTTGGGGCAAGTGTAGCAATTTTGTGGCAGGGTAACACACCACGTTATAGTGTCTTCAAAGAGTTTGTACGGCATTTTATGGGAGACTTGGCTGCCAACTTGAATCCACTATTCCGTGGTAACACTAATGCTCACTGCCCGAGATTGCTTGTCTGCCGAGAGGACCCCGCTTATTTCGCGGCTGGCCCCCCACTTAAAAGCCATACATCAATCCGCAGTCCGGGTAGGCACCCGGTGGCGTTCAGCTAGGCCAGCACTCTAACCGTTCTGATAATGAGATGTAGTCAAAATGAAAAAACGACGTCAAGAATGATTCGACGTCAAAAGATGTGGAAATGTCCAATCACTTGGTGAAGTGTGAAGATCCGACCAGTGAGGCGACGGCTGAAGCAAGCAATAGTTTGCTCTTTGTGGGTAGGCCTTCCGGGCGTTTCGTTTGCGGAATTTAAAGGCAGCAGACAACCTCAAAACAATAACAACCCGCTAACCCAAGATAGTTTTCACATAAATGCAAGCAAATTTTTTGAACAAGAGGGTGACATGAGTCCAACTCGATTGTAGCAACCACAATAAATCATCATCATCATAGACAGCAACACATTAGTAGTTGACACTAATGCTTAACTGCCACACAACCATGAAGAAAAAGCAAGTCCTATACACGAAGAGCGAAGGAAAAAAGAAGGGGAAAGAACCTAACTACTGAAAATAACTACGTCTATATTCAAACATTCAACATCAAGGTGCCTACACCCTGCAAACAAACAGCCGAGCTGCAAGTGAGAGTAAGACGTCATCAGCGAGACAGCTTCCTTACGACTTTCACTGCCCCGCGTCATTAAATGCACTCACTTCACAGACAACTCGGACAAACAACGACAATATTCACACCACTGAGCTCGATCAGCCTCCATCTCACGTAACATCCCCAACCACCGACTCTATGGGTCGCGAGGGTCCCAGCCCGGGAGACGAACACGACCCACAGTAGCCAACCCCTTCGTGAACTTCATTTCCCCACGCCAGGTCATTATTTGACCACCTCGCAC
>QNGE01007728.1:0-21144 GCA_008508345.1 Paragonimus westermani | reverse complement strand
ATTTCCACATTAAAATTGTAACGACTCTTTTTTCTGTAAACAGACAATGCAGAAGTTCCAGAAGGTGAACTGAATGACGAATGATTTGAATCCGCATACTGTGGTAGTGATGAGTAGTTGCATAAGAAAACACAACAAACCGGCTATTTTATGTATCTGTATTATTTTTTGCCCAACCTTGAATCTGTCTCCATATACCGGCACAAACTCTGAACATCGTTGTAAACCATAAAACAGGCAGACATGAATGGCGACATCGACCACAATTTTGTCGAATATGCACAGATGCACAAGTACTAAAACCCGACATTTCGCAGATGGTCACACGACAGAGAGAATTTGTAAACGCGCAGTGAATATTTTGAATTCACCTTTATAAATAAACGCGATTTTGTTGTGGGCGATACAAAACAATTTTCGAACGAATACCAGGACATCAAATGAGTGCGACAGTTCGATCTCTATCCCACGTGCAAACCATCTGTTAAAAACTGCTTGTAGTGACACAAAGGAACTTCTTGAAAATCAGCCGTTATTTATGAGCCTTCTTACCGCTCAAGGGCTCATGAAAACTTGAGTAATCTCGTGAGTGCACAAGTTGCTCGGAATAACACTGCAGTCAGCAGCTGATAATCTTCAAGTTAGCCCGATATTAGTAAGAGGGACCAGGTACAGTCAATGATAACCAATCACAGAATGATATGAAATACAATGTCACTCAAAGCGGGTCCTGTAATCAAGGATTGTAATCAGACAGGAATAAGACATTTTTCTCACTGACCAACCTGAAACCAATCAAAGCTCACACGTAAACAGATGCGAGTTGAATGGGGGCTCTCCAAAACAAGTGATTCGGAATAACCATTAGTGGTGATGTTGAGGTTGTTCGTTGAAGTGATGTCGTTGAACGTGTACTTGTTTTATGCGATAGAATCGATATGGTAGACAGCAACATCGTACTGGTCATCAATTACCACCTTCATAGAAACGTTTGACGTAACCACTTTCGCCGAAGTAATTGTGCGAGAATTTGGAATTACACATCAGCTTTTAGCCCTGGAGACATAAAAGTTCGCGAACGCCATAAACGCCTTTGATCAAATTGAAACATTTGATCTCAGATGCGAGATTTTTGATATCAAAACTATCATGTCCCACGTGCGATCCCAACCAGATGCATGTATGTTATCAGTAAACAAAGTTGCAGCATACGGTCGTCCAGTCCGGCAAAATGTCATCTATTTACCAAACTTTCATCTGACATGAAGATGTCAAGTTCACCGCAGTTTAGCATCAACCTCAGGTAATCTAACACTGTGACTAAAACAATCCAGCTCTACCATACATGGAAATAATCGAGGGAAGAATCCTATAGACCAGCTTTGGTTATCTCACATAGAGAAAATTGAAATTACGAAGTTGAATTATATTTGAAACAATTTCGAATGGTATACTTCTTGTTAGAGAAGTCGTCCATAAATAAAAACGTAGTTTTCTTTTGAAACCCAATTCACAAAACTTTCAGTAGGCGTCTTGTAAAATAACGCAGTTAATTTATAAACATTGATCTACGAGTATATTCGCTTTCGGCCTGTAATTTGCTACAAAACCGATGGCCTTAACAAATGTGAAACTCTCCTAACATATACAAAGCAGACGACATAACTCAAGTTTAGGACTGGGGAAACCGTGTCACTTATGCAATTATTGAAAGCTTTGTGATGCAATAGATTAAAGTTATTAATTTCAATCTGTTGAATGGACGACCACAAATTCTGCTTCCTAATTACACAAGAAATCCGCAATGCTTTCCTGTTATTCTTTTTGATGTTCTTATCGCACATCTAGTTCATGTGATCTTACTGCTTTGAACGCCGTTAACTTGGACTGTGAAGTAAAAAATTTCTACACTGAACATTTTAGGTGCGATGGCCGCAAAAGAGAGTAAGTTTAGGTGCAAATTTTGAACAATCTAGATTTCGTGGTAATTGATGGCTACTAAAAGATACCTGTGATGATTGCTCGGTTGTGGTGTTAACAGTCTCATTAAATTTCACCCACATTTGTTTAACGGATCTCTTTCAAGAAACCATTGATATTTGGTTAAACGTAGAATCGATAAATAATTTATTATACTTTAAAGTGTGTACTATTTTGAACTAAACATTACCCATATTTGGTAGCAACTTTATAATTCAGAGCGATCTTTCAGCTGGCTTGCTTTAGAAATAAGCACTATACTGGCGATTTGCTCGTCACCAGTGCAGGTCAAAATTCGCCCACAGGTCTTGGCACTTTTAATATCACGGTGTTGACAATGACGTTAATAACTTCATAAAATATATGATCAAATGACCGTATCCAAAGGCTCGGCCACAGTACTATGTGAATAGTATCCATCTCGCCCAATCATTTCAATAGCAAACTAAAGAGGGTTGCTCGGACGTGACGCCATTATTCAGCAAGTAGAGTACTCGCCAATTCTGGTCACGCTATCTCTCTCGTTGGTTTGAATAAGGTCAAAGTCCAAATTTCTGCAATCGTATTCTCATCGAATCGGAAATAGTTAAATAACACCGCTTTTCCATCACGATTTGCAATTGCCGGTTTTTGTTTTCGAGGGCACTGTGAAAGAGTTCTGTGTTAAAACGTAATCTTTGTGATAGAGTCGTCGAATAAGTAGTGTTAAAATGAACTAAAACTTTACTCTTGCCTGTTTGTTCCACTTTGCCGTCGTGAACAATTTAAATTCATTCCCATGTGTGCAACTACGTTATAAACTCTGTATCACGGCACAGTGAATGAAGAATTCCGGAGGAAAACACAACACACAAAAATTGATCAGTATGTTGCGAATGAAAATGTGTACATGTTCATGCAGGTCGGGTGACTATAGTGAAATGACGTCCTCGAGAAATGCAAGCGGCAGTTCTCTCGTTAGTTCACATACTGAGGATCAGAAACTATTAAAACACAAACGCGATGGCAGCATATTAACAGTCGGAATGAAGTAATGAGTTTATTGGTGGTATGAAACGTCACACGATCACTTTTTAGTCAGTATCAAGGAAGAAATAGGTAAGTATCAGAGATTTCAATTATAGGAATAATTATGCACATGAAAAATCGTCCGCACATTGAAGTTCAAAAGCAGACCAACAGTTGCGTAAGACCGACCAAACTTTTGGGTTTATCGCTCTTCTATGCCGGATAAAACTGGATTCGAACATAGCAGACAAACTTTGTCTTGGATATTGTTAAACAGTTTTTCAAATCATTCACGTCGTATATGAAAATTTACAGCCAGAAAATGAACACTCATTTCAGCACAAATTGTTATACGTTTTATTTATCCCTGGTAGAGCCGGAATCGTTCGACGAAGGTTTGTTTCAGTGCTACTCGACATTTCTGAAATTTTCATACTGAAAACTTACACGAACATTGACATATTCCATGATGCTGTTTTGACTCACTGCTCATTATCGGGTATAAGTATGGATTCTTTATTTGTAGTGTCATCACTTTATTCAAAGAAACACAACGTATTTCAGTGGCAGCGCGGGCGATTTGAGTGGTGATATTATGTCTATAGCAGCAAGACGTATGAACTTTCTCAATCTATGTGCCACTCAAATGATTGATCGAAAACTGATATAGTCTTGGTTTGTACGATCGACCTGTCGGCTATTATGTAACGGGACTTCAAAAAACTGGCAAGCACTACATTGATGGCAAACGACCAACTCGTTAGCGTAGCAACGTCAGCAGTTACTAACACACACAATTCGGTTGTGTTCAACATCGTATTGAAACACCGAAGACAAGCTCGTTTGCCGGACTTTCATCTGGTAAATTTTAGAGGTCAGTTTCATGTCATCTTCCATTTTCCATAAGTCGATAGCCAACAGAAAAATCTGTTCAAAGCCCTGAGAACTTTCGTGTAACGAAGCTAATGAACCTGAAATTGCAAATGAAAGTACAAGGCTCCTTTTATTCTACATGATTGCAACTGTGATAACATTTAGTCGCTGGTGTGTTTATTCTTTTTCACACTAGTCACATACTTACAATTTAAGTTCCATTAGCTGTTCCTTCTTTCTAACACCCATCACATACGAAGTCCTGTACGGCTAGTTGGCTGTAGTTGGTTTTTAGTTAAGACGATTCGAACCACGTGCTTCAGGATGAAGGTGAAGTGATCAAGCAGACCACCTGGAGCTGTTGAGATTGTGCATATAATTTGTTGACTGCACAAAACTGAAACAAAGGAGTTCGGTATCATTTACTTTATTCGTGTTCGAAGCTGGCGTATTCCGGGTATAATTTTTAATACAAACTGCTTGCTAACCCCGAAAACGTAAGCGAAATAAAGTTCACTCTCACTGTAAAAATACTTGAGCAAATCTTTCGTCACAATGTCAACCAACTTGCTTCATTTTCAAAAGTGCTGGGATGACCTTATGATTTATCAATCAATCCTCCGCACATGAGTCAGTTGTCAAGTTCCCTCATTTTCACTAGTTGGGGAGTGGGTCTCAACGAAAAGGAAATTAATGGAGCGAATAGTTATAACCTCACATACTGGTCACAAGCACACGGTTACTGACACTTGAAAAGCACACTGAACTAAACCAATGCTTGACATTACCTCGTGAGCCATATGGCGGTTACCGGTTGCTTTTATCGAAACTCAGAATAGGACTTACGTCTCTCTCATAAGCTTTTCGGCATGAAATTCAATGTCGTTCTCGGTAATATCAAAATATATCCAATAACTTTGGTAAAAAGCACAAAGCAATGGTGAATAATGAGTGGATAACGATATACTGTGATACACAGATGTGGTAGCACCAGCCAGCTTCTGGTTGAATGAACGGCCATCCATGAAGAATATTCAGGACTGAAAGCTCCATTTAACTAGTATGTCCACGTGTGATGCAACTCAAACAGACTGCGCTGAAAAAGTGTCCTGAAAGCATAATTTCTCAATTGTGGCGTTTGCTTTTCGAACAAAGTTGACCTGAGTTGATTAAGCAGTTGGAAATCCTGTTTAGCAAGTATGCTGTGACTGGTTGATTGCGATAGGTAAACAAACAAACCACCGAATTGGTTTGAAAATTAGACGGCATTCTATTCCGTTTAAGCACGCAGTACCCATGTTGTCATCAGCTATTAGGACTGTTGTACCTCTTCTTCTAAGTTCTATCTTCCTCGATGGCTTCAACTGAATTTGCCTTTGGTGAGAAAAATGAACCATTTAACATTCATGATAAAACTACTGTGAGTCAGATGTTGGTTCTCTTTCATTTGTTGATTTGTTGAAGCCTGAATTAATGATTTAAGCTAATAACTGACGACATAGATTCAAAGGGTTTGGATTAGACGAAAGCATCGATACGAAGTCAACTGTTGATTCGCAGAAGTCTACGGCCTATCAGTGTCGAAAACACGAACAGACCTGTGTGTCAGCGCGGTGACCAATCAGCACGACACGCTGCTCCAGCATCGGATTTTGTTATAACGAGCACCGGAGTAAAACAAGTTGTTTAAGTGCGTCACGCGTTGAAACAAACGAGCTTCAAGCGGATTCGAGCCGACCAATCAGAAAGCGAGAGCGTCAACACCAATTGTATTTCTTCACTTTACCGATGCGTCTAGTCTATAAAATAACCAACAAAAACTCAATAAACCGAGATTTGTTTTGTGCCACGAAGACTGGCTTTTGCTTTCGTTCTGGAAGGTAGCGATCTTTCCACAATATCTTTCTAAACTATTACAGCAATGAGCCCAGGATGTGGCAGTGCGCATTTCATCGTGTTAATCCCATTCGACAGGTTTAGGCCAATTTAGCTGCAGTCCTTCTGTCCATGGCTTTAACACAGTTCAAGATTGGAGCATTAAAAGACTGATGATCATTGATAAAAGCTTCACGTCTCTTCCCAGTGTGAACAAACTCGCTCTACTTACAAGTTTAAGTTTTGCAGCGTCTGTTATAACTTCACCAGGTGAACCTCTCTTTAATTGTTAGTTGAGAGAACTGAAGAGGGAAGCAGATCAAATATATTGTCCATGTCTTCAATATGAGTCAACCGTTAACAACAAAGGGTGGATACTCATCATATCCTTCAAAAGTGATTAGATCCTCAAAAAGTTCACTGGAAAATTGAGGCGAACAAATTATAAGGAGCATCCCAGGAGAAAACGGCTAAATACGGGGCACGCAAAATGAAATTACATTAACATCTTAGAATTCAACAAAAGGGTCATCTTTACTTCAATACGTGTTACACATCGCCCATCAAGTTGAACACACCCAAAAACCCACACTAGCAGTTTTTCCTTGCCTGAACCTATTGATTAAGGACGAAATGAACTTTGTTGTCAAGAAGAAATTAGTGTTACTGAGGTATATATTTGAATGACGTGTACAATTGTTCATCGGCATAACAATCCGATTTCGTACTGTTGTCATGTTACCATTGAATAGCTTCAGCCAGTTGACTAAATCACAAACCTACCGATTCAACCTACTTGCAAATTTCTTAGTCGTCAAGAAAATTGGCCGTTCAATGCAGGTGTACCAAGCGGTAACTCATCCTTAGTTAACATTGTAACAGTTATCATACTCCAGATAAGAGTATTCTGCTTGGAACACGGCAGCATACACAATTCGACTCAGGCTACGTTCTTTGATTGACGTAGAGGAACGAGTCCCGAGAGTATGATTCCCACTATTCCTGAAGAACATGGAACGTGTTTACGAGATTGCAAAGGTCATCCTACATGTGAATGAGACATAACTTGCATGAACCCTCAAGCTTCTCTTTCATGAATTATTTTCGGTATGTTGTAAGAGTTTTTCGGGTGAGAAATAAAAGTGTCGTGGCAGACAGGACGTGTGCCATAGATGAAACACTCATCTGGTCTAAGTGAGTAAAAAACGATTTGTATGTTCATTTGAGGCATCAATTCGTTTCTGGTTAAATCCCTACCACAGCCAACAAAACAAGAATAGCTATTTAGGGAACTCCAGCAAGGTGCCAGTTCAATTCAATGCCACTTTGGTGTAGACGCAAAGCCACGGCTTGCAGAATAGAAAATAACGCCATAAACGTGCCCAAATCTTCAGATCTCAGTACTGGCGGAATGATCATAATTGCTTATGTTAGAGTCATGGGGTTTATCAACGGGCTACCCAAGACAGGCTTATTCTATCAAAATTGTCCGTGGTAATTTATTGTTAATGAATGGTTGGTCTTCTCGACTCATGAAATCTGTTCATTTGGTTCGACTGGTTCTATGTCAACCGTTTTTGACTGAACGGAACTGGCGATCAGTAGGAACTGAATTGGTGAAAACTGGACGGAAATTCAGCATACAATCTGCCACTACGTTGTCAAGAAGCGCAATGCTAAACAAATATAAATACTGCACTTTCCCATCATTCCGTCAATTCTGTGAGGGAAGCCTGTTCACGTAGAATAAGTTGTGACAGCCCCTGTGTCACACGATTGTTAAAGAAGGCAGCGACACCATTCATTCTGTACTGCACTGAGTTTACATTCATTTTGATTTCAGTGTACTTGCAACTGAAGGCTGGTAAGTAGGTGATGGTGTGTGAAAGACGAACGCATGGGTACGATTATGAGTAGAGCGGGTAAAATCATGTAAGCTTCACTATGTCTTCGAGTAGAAAATTGGTTCGACCGCAGTGTCAGAATAAGGAATTCAGCTGAGTGTATGTCATTAACATAGACCATGCTACGGCATCCATATTAGGCAGTATGGCCACTATTGCACGCCCGCAGTAGCTGGCGCAACAGTTGACGTTCTGATTAACCGATAATTTAAATGATAATATACGACATGTTGCTGAACTTTGTGCAAAGAGCTCACCAGGACTGTGCGTGCTATATCAGATCACTCATCCGTGTCGTCAGTGACGATCATTGTCATATACTGACCGAAACAAGTATTTTTTTGAGATTCGGTATAATTTGACTTAATGTTTCTTCGAGTACACAGATTAAAACTTTTGGTTACAGTTGTCAATTCTGTGATATTTGTAAAAGTTTTCGAAAATAAACGAACACATACAAGTAGACTGCGATATGGTCAGGCCTTGTGTGTTTGATATGCTAGGAATTTGAACATTGGTCAGCATTGACCTGTGAATCTTGCGAACATCTACGAGCAGTTCTTTAGATCTGTAGAGCTCTTATTCAGGCGACGCACCTTTCCGTGCACCTGAACCCCCCAGACTGTAGCAAGTAGTGAACAGTGTTCGGTGAGATGAAGAACTACCTGATGGAGATTGACTAAAACTGTACATATAGTTCAAAATTAACACGGGTGAATCCTACACAACGAGAACAAACTGATATTACACCGATTTTTATCCATGAAACCAGTATAACCCATCTATCCTATCACCTTCTATAGCGATAGATTCATCCCGCCCAGCTGGTAATATCTATTTGTATCAAGTGAATTGTCCTAATTGTCAAAAAGCTGTGCGTCGTACTATAACATTTATTTGTTCAAACTGTTTACACCAGATGAATCAACACACTATCCTCACACCAAGACTGTTCAAAAGAGCCACATGATGCTCTCCTTAAGAGACCCAATGAAGAACTGACAAAAATAAAGACCTCAGAAATGTGGCTGTAGAAAGATCCTCTCCGTTTTGCTTATCAGCTAACAGTTCACAGACACGATATTTTGGATGTCGGCTAATGAGGTCAGGGCAGAAACTTAGAAAGCAAGTGGTCAAATGATTATTTCAATTTTTTGAGTCGTAACTGTTTTTCGCGGATCAACCGTTAAGTAACAATAGTATTGATAGTCGTGGTTTCCTCCCTAGTGGCAAATGAGTCCTGCTACTGGACTCATGACTGGGTGGAATGTCATATGCCCACACCCACAAATGTCCCTAGTTAGTCAAGCAAATCCTACGAAATGCGTTTTCTCGTCGTTAACCCCATATTCAGACGTAGTAATCCATGTCTAACTTGGTAACATGTGGTTATTAATTTTTCTGGTAATATCACGTTGTCAAGGCGCTATGTTTATTTATTTGAAGATTTGAACGTATGATGTTCACCGTACTTGTTAATACTACTGAAGTGACAGTTTAATTGAAATTGAAGCGTTATTGATTACCCAATTCTGGAAAACGTTTTCTAGGTTGAGAACTATGTTAACACACAACCATGTTAACCGTAACCATTCCATGCATTACGTGACTTATTGCGCCAGAGATATATGCGTACAATTCTATATACAAATATCACATTTGAAACCCCACGTTGACCATCAGGTGTATGGAAATATGCTTAAGAGTGCATTTAGAAAAACGTGATGGGGCGTTTTATTCGGTTCTGGGAGTACTCAATACCAGCCACGACCGCGTTATGTCAGAGTCTGTCAGGTTGGCTTGATTTTATTTGTATATCATCAACTTCTGAATGTTAGCATCATCAGACTAACTTGTAAAAATTTATCTGTGTGACAACTTACCACATTGGTTCCAAACCGTTCTCTGTAACACTAACTTTCAATTGTCACATACATCTCAGTCGATCAGTTATGTAACATAAATTGAGCTCACTTGTCGTTTTCTTTCTGTCACAACTTGAACAACTACTGCTATTTGTAGTTCCCAAATGACAATGATGAGCGTGTCGCAATACACATGGCAGTGATAGGACTTCGATTTCGGTAGTTGAATTGTACAACAGGCAGCCTCATTTGTAAGTAATGGAGCGCGTATGATCGGAAAATGAATGGCAGGCCTCAACGTCATGGAAACGGTGGGCCAGAAGCGACTACAAAAGCAGTGGATACACGCTATCCAATGTGTGTGAATGCACGTCAGCCGTGAAAATGAGAGTACTTGTTCGTGATCCCATGTTTTAGCATAACCTGCACGGAAGTTCGTGCAATTATCAACTGTTCAGGCCAAGCTTATTTTGGGGTCACGACAGTAAGTACACATTTCTCAACACACAAGACCGTAGACTATCATAAGATATAGAGATACTTTCTCTGACAGAATCCAGTGTGACCCTTCCAGTCATTCCAATGATAAAAGAAGTTGAAATATTACTGTGGTAGTCCAGTGTATGAGTGATTCACTGGATATCTAACAAATGATGAAGTGACCAGTTGATGAAATACTAAAGGTGATGTTTCCAAGCTCCCTGAGTGGCTTTACCACTCACCTCTCAGACCGTACGTGTTTGTGGTATGTGGTCGTTGAAATCTAGTAATAACCCCAGTTTTCTCCGATAGGTTGCTTCCCATTTTTCATTCACATCCAACTTCTCACCATTATTACCAAGGTGACAACGAAATTTATCACGAGGTTGCTAGCTCAAATTCCTATATAAAGGTGACATTTTTATCTGTCCATGAAGGCTGGCAGCCTAGTTCAGTACCCATCGTCTGCCGAAATTGCCTCTCCTAAAGAGGTATATAGACTATAGTGAGTTAACGTTTATGTGCACGTGCGCGATTTGAATATCATGTTTGCGTCCGGGTGTTGAGGAACCCATGAGCTCATGCCAAAATTTCAGGCTAATGAAATAACCCCAGCAATTTTATCAGATCTACCAGATGCCTTGGCAGAATCTTGATATCGGTACTTGTAAACAGTTGTGAAGCAAACGAAACTAGGACTGGTCACCCCCGTGGCTGAATTGGTAAACAGCCTCAACACTATCGGCTTTACGGCCCGTAGACTATCATTTCACGACAACTTCAATTAAATGTTTCCCTTCAGGCACATTTCACCAATCAGCATTCACCCACACATTATTCAGTTGTTCTACTCAATGCCGGTGAGTTGTGTCAAGCAGATCCGACCCCAAAACCGGTTGTTTACCACCGGTGAACATCAAATTTCAATCACTCTTTGAAGTTGACAGGACAACCGTTAAAGGAGCTTTGTGAATGACATTCAAATTCAATGGCAGGACATTAGATCTTATGTGGATTGAGAACAATATTCAACCTGATCTCATCAGTTATGGTACGCCGTTATGAAAACAACAGTACATAACCTAGTAGTGCAACTCGTCTCTGTGGTTTACTAAACAGAGATGAGAAAGTACAAGCCGAGGTTAAAAGAATAATGTTGAAAGACACTAAGTCTGCGAGGGTTACTGGTCGAACATGGTCACTGACTCCTCACCACCTAACTATATTTTTTAGTCTTGTTCTTGAGTTATGTTTTTGTAGCAAGGTTGCTTTATAGAAAGGTGTTCCTACCATCTGTGGACACCAGGCAAAACAGGGGCTGTTATTGAGGAAGTTGGTGTTGTCAGTGTTTTTAAAGATGGTGAACTGACAGTATTATCAATTACGGAGAGCAAATATTTCTAAGATGACCTGTCAAGTGAACGAGGAAACTGTCAGTGTGAAGTTTTATGTCCCCGTTTGCAGACTATCCTATTCATTAAGGTGCTTGTAATGGTCTCAAACTTTTCTCAGCAATCGAATGAATATGCAGGAAATCTCGGCATCTTTACTTTAACGCTGCCCGAACAGATTTTATTCACAACGCAGATGATGTTATTTATACGTAAAGCTAAAATATGTGAACTGACAAATTTCCACCTATATAAAAATCTGCACTGACAGCCGAACAATTCGGTGGTGAGTATTGAATGTTTCTGGAAAGCTTGCATTCATAATACAGAACTAAAGCTTAAACATTTCAAAATAAAATGCTATGATTAACATTTTCCTTCGAGAGAATCTTATTCATTAGAAATAATATCCTTATCTGACAAATCGGCAAACAACTACATAAATGATGTATCGTTGTAGTTCTGATGATAAATTTGGAGAGTTTTGCATGCAAACACTTAGCTTTGGTTTGATTTGTACAATATGAAAACATCGGACTAGTTATCATGTCGCTATTCGTTGGAAGTGACGACGAAGTGAAAACGAATCATGAAACAGCAAGTCCCGAATGCTGGTGGTTACACGGATTATTGCATTAACAGAATTTCACGAATTAGCCATCCAGAAGTGATTAGCATGCGAACATTGGCAAGTTGGCAGAAGAAGTAGGGATTATGAATCCCGACAGAGGTACAAATTATTATATATGTGAATTAACTCTGTGCAGGTATTTGTCGTCATCATGCCGCTGAAACAACCGTTGCGCAAGCGTTGAGTTACGTGTATATATGCTCAGTTTAATAAGTATCAAATAAGGTTCATAGGTTCTGATCTTGGAGATGGAAAATGGGACATATCCATAAGCTCGATTTACCAAATGTTTAATATTTTGTAAGTTTTGTTCTGGAAGGTGGGACGGATGATGGAACAGATGATGGCAAGATGATATCATTAATCTGTTCGACTTGTTCTGACTTCTATTGATTTCGAAACTTCACGTCGACTTGTTTAAGAGCGATTCCAATCTACCAATTCACCTCAACTGAAAAATTATGATTGTATTCATTAGGTCAGTTTTAGACAAAAACTCACGAGTGTGCGTACTGATTCCATATATTAGAGTAAACTTACGACACACCCATACACTTCCTTTAGTGTAGGACATTGTAGAACCAACACACAGCAGAATACGGAAATAAGAAAGAGATTGTCGGATTGAAAGGGAATCTAAGAGTGGTAAAGGCTAAGTTGGAGTTTAATACATAGGATTTTGTGAGTAACGTTGTCGCAGGCTTTGAGGGAAGCAGGATAATTGGTGTGAAATAACTCACCTTTCAACACTCACATCAGTTCCTTGCCTTTTGTCTTCAAATGGGTTAGTAAGGCAGAAAACGCAGCTTCACAGTTCACTTTCATGATTAAGAATGGCCTGCAGTGTAATATGGCCTCATGAGACATTTGGGGGTGGACTTGAATAAATGGTAGTTAGCATTTTGCCGCCAGCCTCCTTTGATATTTTCGCGTACTGCACAGTCTTGCGTCAGTTAGCTTGTGATATTTCGGTCGCTCTAAATACACAGATGTGTATGTTTGCAAAATGAAACATATTCCATAGTAAGGTCATTAGTGTCTCATATCGCGAGTGTATCTATTTCAAAGGACCGTTGACGGATGCCATCTGAATGCCGAATTTCCCCGGTCACTGTACCTGCTCCCCTTATAGACTGACAATATTTGGGATGACCAGTTATTTAACAAGTTTTATATAATACAACACAGACAAAAGCAGCAGGAATTTGTTGACAAATGAGGGATTTTAACGCTAACGACTTTTCGCTTTCATGCTAGACATATTTATTTCTGTTCCAATCATTCCATATATAAACACATGGGGCTACATTAGACAATCTTGAAGAATGTTTCGTTCACAATTTAACTGTTATGCTTGAGAAAGTATTTTGCATGGATGAACCGTGTGACTGGCACGATCTTTTCGTTGCACTCATCTCTACGTGATCTGAGTCACAGTTCATGCAGCAGTTCTGATTCGAAGTGTGGATGATGAAATGAGCATTTCAAAACATTCCTGTTAAGAAACATTTTCCGCATTCTTCATTCTCGAAAGAGAACTGAACCTAGCAGTTTTCAGTGTATCACAATATATACAGTTAACCGGAAAGTCTGAACATCCGTAACACCCGCGTGCGCTACAGACCTTATAAAATAGCCCGCTTTTAAAAAAAAGCAGCTTGTCTCACTTTAGACGAAAAAGTTCGACGGGAATGCACAACTGAAGAGCCTGACAAACTTTCCACGAGACATTCCTCTCTCTAGCCTGGCGATCAAAAGTGCATGTATAGCATGAGACGCACTGAACTCGTCAAACGATAGGGCTAACAGAAATGTTGGAACGTTTTCATTCAACAATACGTCTAATTAACCCACTATTCGACAACTGAAATTTGCTTGATTCCAAAGAATTAGGTATCGATGAACCTCCAGGTAAACAGTTGTTTATGATAATTTGATTCATTATCCTCTTGATTGCTATATCACTAGTTCTTGGATCAATATTTCGGAGCATATATTCATGATAAGGCCCAGTGTTATTTGTTGATCAATGCACAGGTGTTTCGCGACTGTGAAATAAGCATTGTAACAAGCTAACATTCTTCCGGCTTAACTTTGTGTGACATAGTTAGGATTGGGTTGATACGGTTAAGGTAGTTCAAAAATAAACTAAAATGGGCGATATCAGTGAAACCTAAGATAGGGGTTCAAAGAACTAGACGTATTTGTACGCCGGAAGCACCGCAGACAGCAGCCAAACCTAACATGCACCTTTTACGTAAAGCGGCGATTTGCTTCTGATCCCTTTATGACCCATTAATTTGAGTGGATGAAACACATGGAAACCACTAACGTAACCAACCGTAGTAAAGATAGCATTTCTTAGATACCTAATGTTCTTTCGTTTCCATTACTCCTACGATTGCATTATCGTGTTGGTGTTTATGAAAAGTTGGACCGCAACACATCATGTATATATTTGTCATACAGAAGTGAATGACGCTTTATCATGTAAGTTTTACGATACTTCATTAATGGGAGCCGCAATATTTTTTCTCTGAGTTTTTATTCCCACAATTACAGTGTAATTCGCGGAGAGAGTGGAGGACAGTAGATTTCACAATTTGTTTCAGAGAAATAGTAAATACACGTTAGCTTCCCAGTGACATTTCCAGCCTATCAAAAACATATATGTGGTTAACACTTAGATAGTATGCATCTTATACACTACCCATATTGAGCTGGTCAAAAACATTCGGTGTTTTTATGATGAGAACACTCTGTCTGGTTTCCAACGAAAGTGGCATGAATTATTGATGGCGTTTTTATTGGGTGCCTTACCTGGAGATTGGCAATTGATGTACGGTTGTGTAAAATGATTTCTCGTGGCCCAGTATATAAGTTTTACATTGACGACCTTTGAATTTCTACTGACGAATGTTCCTTCGCCTCACTAAATCAGCGATGAAGGCTAATCCCTTCAAGCCTCGCATTCTATAAAATACTTGTCAACAACAGTTCATCCACAGTCTTTGTTGTAAAGAGAGCTTGGGATGGGTTGTTGATACCCTTTTTTCACAGTAAAAATTCACGAAGAAGATGCTATTTGTAACTTCTTAGTTTTTACCCGCTGGTTGCGGAAAGGGATTGGAAAGATCCTTATGGTACAGAGCCAGACGAGCGTGCAAGTTGGGTCGACTGTAAGGAAAAGACGGCGACTGACAATAGTTAACGGAAGAAGTGTGCGAATATCTACAGTCAGAATGACGCATTATAAATGACGAGCTACAGTGCGAGAAAAATAATATGTTCCTGCTAATTCAATCCGACGATGACAATTTGAACAACTACGTAGATCACACACTAAACTTGGAGTTCCGTGGCACTTGTCCAGCCACCCAGTTGTGTGTTCTTTGTGGAGTATTTCAAAATGTGTACTTAACAGCGGTAGTGGAGGGAAAGTTGACCGATCTTTCTGTCGCACGATTTTTTATTGTAGTCACCGTTACGTTGTGTAGCGTGTATGCCTGTATTAAGTTTTGATGGGCAAAGTTCGAAGATGTGGATATTAACCCCTTTATCAAAATGTGCCTGTTAATTTTGATTACCCGTCCTCGCTGATCGTTCAGCATATCACATCAACAGATCACCTAGTTGCTCTGGCCAAATCTTACAGGGTATTTTTATGTAATCGTGATCCGAACATGCATCCCATTAGTGTTGTATGACCCTTTCTGCTACCTTGGCGTGGTGGTAAGGCTTGCGTGCTGTTTAGATCCTGAGGGCTGTGCTGACTGTGACTTCGGTCCTTGCGGGTTCAACCTTGTCAGATTGGCCGAAGGGGAGCAGCCAGACAAAAAGCAGATGCGTGAGTGTCTGTGGACTTGTATCCATTCTTTTCTTCGGCTTTTTTGGTGTGTTGTATGATGAATTATCTGCCTGGCTTTTCGTAGTTTGATGAGAATTTCGCTTTTCATCCCTATCATTTTTGGGATGCACCAACATGCTTCTTGTATTACACCTCACAAATCTTTCTTCCTAGTTTTACGTTTTCGTATCGACTGCACACCAAAGGTGCTTCCGCCTTCCTTGTCAAGTGGGTTGTGTGAGGTGAGGAATGCAGTCGATTTCCGATGCGATGACCTGCATCTTTGAAATACGTGTGTGAATCAACCATTCGATTGATATCAGTGATTCAGCTAATGTTCAATCCCTACATGGACGTTTTCTACATTTCATCCTGGAACCCAACAATTTCTGCAAGTTACATCAAGATGGACAGTTCGTTTCCCTCAGTAGGTACACAAAGAAATCTTGAGGCTGGAGTTGCAATATTAATTGTTGAATCTGAAAAACGGTTAAATCAGTGCATCACTGTAACACAGCACTCGTATTCCATTTGCGCAACAAGGGTTTCATGTACATGAGTCTATCCATTTATACGCTCTTACAGTCATTTATCGTCAGAATGTCTTTCAAACTACTCCAAGTGTTATTGTATGAAATTTGAAAAATTGGGTCCGTTTCAGCCTTTTGAATAGAATAGTCAGAAGTTACAAGCTAGGGTTTGGAGGACTTCTAAGTGTCCACTGGTTAAACAGCACTCCGATCGCTATCCTCCACCGATCCTTGTTCAAACCAGCATATGGCTGTCTATCTTTTAGAGTTGTAAACAAAACATGCCAAATGATTTGGCTTCATCGCCCAATAAACCGGGTGTATTGCTACTTGACTAGTCACGGCCATTTCTGTTTATGCACTTCAATCTGACTTGCAGTTCCTCTTCATGTGTACACGAACTACTCATGATCAACCTGAGGAACGTAAATTTTACACGTAGCTGTTAACGAACTGACTGGAACTGTTATCGATAGCCTTCGAATATCTCTCATGTGAATGCGGCTAATCATCTCCAACTGTTTACACTGTACCACTCAATTGCGAGATAACGCTCAACACCCGCCAAATTATGCTCTCATTAGATAACCTAGAATGTTTCTCATGTCCTGGTCGATGCTACTGATGTTTTCACCGTCATTAAATTCTAAGTTCTGAAAGCTTAGATTACCTTCCCAACTTTCCCTACAACTCTGCCTCACAAGGGAGACAACACTATCAGTACTGCTGTTAGCATTTTTCCATGTGGAGGCAAAAATCTTTTTGCTTTCGATTCTCAACGTCGTCGTTCGTGTTTGATTGATCGACCGGGCCGGTCGTACTTAGAGTAGTTATTCAAAAAACAACCAACCGAATGCAGAGCTAATCAACCAGTTGTCGTTGCGTGTGTGTGTTGTGCATATCGGCATGCACGTCTGTTCTCCCAGCACTAATGGTTATAGCTGCCTGTAGTCAGAATTAACACGAAATGAGCATCGCCAGATAGGCTGGCCTGTTTAGGAGCGTGCAGGTTTTCAGGCTGTAGTCCATGCTACCATTTTGTGTGTGCTAAAAACTCGACGGTGTGATTGGTACTCACTATCAAATGTGTTCATGCACATTCTAGATATCCTGTTTTTCGTAAATGTTTAGACTTGGTTTTGTATCCTTTCAATGTCGTACGTTCATATCTTGCAACTGAAGCCATAGTGTGGTAGATGATCAGGCCGGAGGTGTGGATATTCCGACACTCGGCGAAATACCTCGACGCGGGGAGAGGCACGTCCAAAACCCCACAACGAACGGATCGGGGACGGCGGGGGCGACCGGATGAGTCATCGNGACAGGTCATCTTAGAAATATTTGCTCTCCGTAATTGATAATACTGTCAGTTCACCATCTTTAAAAACACTGACAACACCAACTTCCTCAATAACAGCCCCTGTTTTGCCTGGTGTCCACAGATGGTAGGAACACCTTTCTATAAAGCAACCTTGCTACAAAAACATAACTCAAGAACAAGACTAAAAAATATAGTTAGGTGGTGAGGAGTCAGTGACCATGTTCGACCAGTAACCCTCGCAGACTTAGTGTCTTTCAACATTATTCTTTTAACCTCGGCTTGTACTTTCTCATCTCTGTTTAGTAAACCACAGAGACGAGTTGCACTACTAGGTTATGTACTGTTGTTTTCATAACGGCGTACCATAACTGATGAGATCAGGTTGAATATTGTTCTCAATCCACATAAGATCTAATGTCCTGCCATTGAATTTGAATGTCATTCACAAAGCTCCTTTAACGGTTGTCCTGTCAACTTCAAAGAGTGATTGAAATTTGATGTTCACCGGTGGTAAACAACCGGTTTTGGGGTCGGATCTGCTTGACACAACTCACCGGCATTGAGTAGAACAACTGAATAATGTGTGGGTGAATGCTGATTGGTGAAATGTGCCTGAAGGGAAACATTTAATTGAAGTTGTCGTGAAATGATAGTCTACGGGCCGTAAAGCCGATAGTGTTGAGGCTGTTTACCAATTCAGCCACGGGGGTGACCAGTCCTAGTTTCGTTTGCTTCACAACTGTTTACAAGTACCGATATCAAGATTCTGCCAAGGCATCTGGTAGATCTGATAAAATTGCTGGGGTTATTTCATTAGCCTGAAATTTTGGCATGAGCTCATGGGTTCCTCAACACCCGGACGCAAACATGATATTCAAATCGCGCACGTGCACATAAACGTTAACTCACTATAGTCTATATACCTCTTTAGGAGAGGCAATTTCGGCAGACGATGGGTACTGAACTAGGCTGCCAGCCTTCATGGACAGATAAAAATGTCACCTTTATATAGGAATTTGAGCTAGCAACCTCGTGATAAATTTCGTTGTCACCTTGGTAATAATGGTGAGAAGTTGGATGTGAATGAAAAATGGGAAGCAACCTATCGGAGAAAACTGGGGTTATTACTAGATTTCAACGACCACATACCACAAACACGTACGGTCTGAGATAACACGTACGGTCTGAGAGGTGAGTGGTAAAGCCACTCAGGGAGCTTGGAAACATCACCTTTAGTATTTCATCAACTGGTCACTTCATCATTTGTTAGATATCCAGTGAATCACTCATACACTGGACTACCACAGTAATATTTCAACTTCTTTTATCATTGGAATGACTGGAAGGGTCACACTGGATTCTGTCAGAGAAAGTATCTCTATATCTTATGATAGTCTACGGTCTTGTGTGTTGAGAAATGTGTACTTACTGTCGTGACCCCAAAATAAGCTTGGCCTGAACAGTTGATAATTGCACGAACTTCCGTGCAGGTTATGCTAAAACATGGGATCACGAACAAGTACTCTCATTTTCACGGCTGACGTGCATTCACACACATTGGATAGCGTGTATCCACTGCTTTTGTAGTCGCTTCTGGCCCACCGTTTCCATGACGTTGAGGCCTGCCATTCATTTTCCGATCATACGCGCTCCATTACTTACAAATGAGGCTGCCTGTTGTACAATTCAACTACCGAAATCGAAGTCCTATCACTGCCATGTGTATTGCGACACGCTCATCATTGTCATTTGGGAACTACAAATAGCAGTAGTTGTTCAAGTTGTGACAGAAGGAAAACGACAAGTGAGCTCAATTTGTGTTACATAACTGATCGACTGAGATGTGTGTGACAATTGAAAGTTAGTGTTACAGAGTCCGGTTTGGAACCGTTGTGGTAAGTTGTCACACAGATAAATTTTTACAAGTTAGTCTGTTGATGCTAACATTCAGAAGTTGCTGATATACAACTAAAATCAAGCCAACCTGACAGACTCTGACATAACGCGGTCGTGGCTGGTATTGAGTACTCCCAGAACCGAATAAAACGCCCCATCACGTTTTTCTAAATGCACTCTTAAGCATATTTCCATACACCTGATGGTCAACGTGGGGTTTCAAATGTGATATTTGTATATAGAATTGTACGCATATATCTCTGGCGCAATAAGTCACGTAATGCATGGAATGGTTACGGTTAACATGGTTGTGTGTTAACATAGTTCTCAACCTAGAAAACGTTTTCCAGAATTGGGTAATCAATAACGCTTCAATTTCAATTAAACTGTCACTTCAGTAGTATTAACAAGTACGGTGAACATCACGCGTTCAAATCTTCAAATAAATAAACATAGCGCCTCGACAACGTGATATGACCAGGGAAATTAATAACCACATGTTATCAAGTTAGACATGGACTACTACGTCTGAATATGGGGTTAACGACGAGAAAACGGATTTCGAAGGATTTGCTTGACTAACTGGGGACATTTGTGGGCTTATACAGCATATGATATTTCACCCAGTCATGCGTCCATTTGCAGGACTCATTTGCCACTATGGAGGGAACCACGACTATTAATACTGTCGTTACTTCACGGTTGATCCGCGAAAAACGGTTACGACTCAAAAGATTCAAATAATCATATGACCACTTGTTTTCTACGTTTCTGCCCTGACCTCATTAGCCGACATCCAAAATATCGTGTCTGTGAACTGTTAGCTGATAAGCAAAACGGAGAGGATCTTTCTACAGCCACATTTCTGAGGTCTTTATTTTTGTCAGTTCTTCATTGGGTCTCTTAAGGAGAGCATCATGTGACTCTTATGAACAGTCTTGGTGTAAGGATAATGTGTTGATTCACCTGGTGTAAACAGTTTAAACAAATGAATGCCATAGTACGACGCACAGCTTTTTGACAATTAGAACAATTCACTTGATACAAAGAGATCTTACCGGCTGATTGGGATGTATCTACTGCTATAGAAGGAGATATGACAGATGGGTTATACTGTTTTCATGGATAACAAGCGGTGTAATATCAGTCTGTTCTCGTTGTGTAGAAATCAGCCGCGTTGCTTTTGGAATCTTTGTACAGTTTCAATCAATCCTGATATTCAATCGTCGTGCGGTAAACGTGCCAACTTCATCAGGTAGTTCTTCATATCACCGAACACTTCTCACTACTTGCTGCAGTCTGGGGGATTCAGGTGCCTAGAAAGGTGCATCGCCTGAATGAGAGCTCTACAGATCTAAAGAACTGCTCGTAGTTAGAGGTGCCTAGTGAAAACAGTTCAAACTTACGGTCGATTTAACCTCAGTAGATGTTCGCAAGATTCACGGGTCATTGTTGACCAATGTTCGAATTCCTAGCAGATTAAACACACAGGGCTTGACCATATTCGCAGCCTACTTGTGTGTGTTCGTTTATTTTCGAAAAC
>QNGE01007727.1:0-21151 GCA_008508345.1 Paragonimus westermani | reverse complement strand
TGACATGACCTATACGGAAGATTGCGCAATAAACCAATTCGCTGGCCAATGGTCTTTTGCGGACACAACAAGTGATGCCATGACGAACATGAAGATGAAGATGCTGTGGCTACAGCCGTTCGAAAATGGAGACGTCCGGACCTTCCTGGAGGACGTGACCGAAGTGGTCGCAGTCAAGGCAGACCGTGGGAAGCTGGTTGCACTGCGGATGCTAGTGAAAGGCAGGGCGATGGCGGTGTTGGACGCAGTGCGAAGAGGCCCAGAGAGGATGGAGTGGGCCGCTGCGAAGGAGGCGTTGGTTACTGGGTTTACAGCCCGGCCGACCGCCAGGAGGCCATGCGGCGGTTCAGGGCGGCCAGGCTTGGACATGGAGCGAACCCATCAGTGTTTGTCGCCACTGCCGGAGAAAATACTGACAGTTAGAGAGGCCGTGGCCTCGAACTCCAAACGAAAGCTGAGACAATTTTTGGGTCAAGCAGGGTACTACAATCGTTTCGTGAAAAATTTTCACTCCATTGCATTGCCATTGTACGAACTCCTTCGAAACGACAAGAAATTTAAATGGACCCACGATGCCCTGAGGTTGCTCAAGCAAGTGCAACAAGCGATGAACGAGCAACAACTGACGCTGAAACTACCAAACATAAAAGAAACGTTCATCGTAGTAACAGATGCCAGTGACCGTGGCATTGGGGCAGTACTCAAGCAAAAGGAAGGAGTAATCGTGTATGCCAGCAGAGCCCTGACTCCAACGGAGCAGAAATATTCGATTATTGAAAAGGAATGTTTGGCAATTGTCTGGGCGCTGGACAAGTGGAGGTCATAGCTGTTGTGTCAACAGTTTCACATGGAGACGGATCACAAACCCAGCGAGGGACCCGAGAGGCAAATTAGCCCGATGGGCATTACGTTTACAGGAATATGGCTTCACGATCATCCATGTGCCTGGTTTGAACAATTGCGTCGCGGATTTTCATTCTCGACCGCAGATAGACGATGAACTCCCCAAAGTGATCTTTGGAGTCGACGGCTTATTAATGGAGCAGGACCCACAAACGTTAGTACGTCCACAACGTCAGGATAGGATTCTCCGGAAAGTGATTGAATCTCTGGCAAGAGGCGTGAGAATCCCCACAAAACTAAGGATTAGGTGCTGAAAATAATCGCATCCCAATAGAGAAGAGTTGGCTTGAATAGTGCAAGCGTATTGACATGGCAACGTGGCATTGGGCGCCCGTGCGTGGTGATTATCCCGAGACAACTGAGGAGGAAAGTGGTGGCAGACTGCTATGAAATGGCACACACCGGATGCACTAGGACGTACGATCTGCTGCAACAAAGAGCATATTGGCCGAAAATGAAAGAGGATGTGACAACTTACGTGCTTGCATGTCAACAGTGTCAGTTACTGAAAGGTGACAATCGGGGAGCCCAACAGCCTGTAATCGGTGAACTCTGGTCTATGGATCTTATGCACCCATTTCCACTGAGCGCTCGCGGTAACCGTACGTTCTGGTCATAACAGAACAATTTACCCGTTGGACCGAAGCGACTGGCGTTCCGGATCAGAAAGCATCTACGGTGGGAGACATGGTGACGAAGCATATCGTAGCAAACTACGGTGTACCAAAGGCGATCTTGACGGATGAGGGACCATGCTTCGAAAGCGAGAAGTTTCGAACACGCATGCAACAAATGGGAATCAAGCGCATCCGACCGACGCCGTATCACCCACAAAACGATTGGCTTAACTGAGCATAACAACCGAATGGTCAAAGAATGGTTATCAGCCAAAGGAGGAGACTGGGAGTCTGCGTTGCCACTGATGTTATTGGCCTACGGGGTGTCTGTGCAGGCCAGCACGAAGGAATCACCATTTTAAATGATGCACGGTAGAACACCTCGACTTCCGGTGGATCAGGACTTCGGGGTATGGCCAGAGTGCAAAGGAGCAATCCGCAAGGCAACGATTCGCAAGACTAGAATGTTAAACCTAGGAGAACGGGTGAAATATCGAGACTATCGGAACATGGGTGCCAGCGGGCCAGAATTAAGAAAACTTGTCTGAATGGAGAGGTCCGTATTTGGTGATATCCACACGGGGCCAAGTATACACGATCAAGAATGACGGCGAGACGAAACGAGTGCACGCCAGTGAGTTAACAACGTGGCACGAGATGCCGTCGCGACCAACAAGAAGATCAATAATCCGGGAGGAAACATCGGAGAGGATTCGTCAACAAGTGCAAAGGAACCAAGGAACATCAGAAGGGGGAGGAGTGTTGTATAGCAGACAGTTTCGCTGTGAGTAGCATACTACTCACAAGTAGTGTATTACCCACAGGCGACATTCAGGAACAAAAGGACAAGCCCGGAACACGGCGGAAAAGAAGAGACTATCGAAATAGTGTGTACATGCTGTGTGAAAACTTTCGCCAAGGCGAATGACAACGTATTGTCACCCAATGTATGTGAGTGCATGTCTGTCGTACAAATGAGTGTACGCGTTTGTGGTTTAGTTTTGACATGACCTATACGGAAGATTGCGCAATAAACCAATTCGCCGGCCAAGCGTGTCTGCGGATACAACAATGTGAATCTTCTTCAAACGTGCTGGTATTAACCATTGATAAACGATGTCATTATTAGATTTGTGAATTTTCCTCTGGATGTTGACCGTTGCAATTAGTCAAAATATTTAAGTGTACAACTGTCATATGCGACTCTCTAGAAGGTGGCAGGTGTCACGTGTCCATAAAAATTTGACTGAAATTATCGCATCATATTCAATGTAGCCTTTATTTTTGCGCAGCGTTGAAATTTCCGAATTTCATCCCGGTCGTGATATTTCAAGATTAGGTACTACGTGAATTGTCATATCTCTCGAAGTGATCGAAGTTGTAACTAATAGTGTAGTTATCATTGCTACAATACGCTATATGAATAGCAGACGCATATTTTGAACTGCAACTGATTCAAGACAACGCTTGGTAGTAATCGTACTCGAGTTTATAGGGCGGCTGATTCACAACTTGCATCCAGGTTCTTTCACGTTCGACTTACAAGGCAGCTCTCAGAGGTTGACTAACAAAACGGGACTTTGTCACTGTGATTTTTCTCACCGATTGACCGCCTTTACCTAAAACATGGGATGATGAGTGATACGTGAATACGGTCATGATAAACATTTAATGTACAGCAGTCCGTCTGAGAACTATTAATTGGCGTTTACTTTTGTGTATGTTGGGGTCAGTAATGAGTGGAATCATTGGATCAGGTTGAATTCTCATATCTCACGTATGCTGATCAACTTGTTCGGAATGTTAATCTTTGTATCACTAACTGAAGTAATGATTCCCCGAGGAAATGACGCTAGCATTACCATTTCTGTCACCAATAGAAAACTACCTTTAATTCACATTCTGTGCTTGCGTTTTTTTCTAATTTTAATATTCTGATGATAATGTAATGTTACTTGCTACCTCCACGTTGATCATTCGAATTGTTACTGTCGTGGTAGTATCAAAGCTAACTATGAAATATGACGTTTTTTCGTGTGTACGTAGGAATTCACTGTATCATACTGAACGTGTTACGTTCATCCATTTAATACAAATGAATGTGGTGTATGGATCATTTATCGCTCGCAGCTCCTATGAAATTTCATCTCGCGTGTAAGCTCAAACTGAGCACCAAAATGGATTGGATTCAGGTGAATCTTTGTGTGTTCTTCGATTAACTACGTGCCAATACATTCGCTTTGCTGGTGTTCACTGCATTAAATGAATAACGACGAGCTAGTCCAAGGTGGTTCTCTTCAAGTCTCCATAAAGTAATGTAATCTCGCCGAGTGTTGAAGACTGACGTATTTTCAATTAACGTGGAATCTAATATCATTGAAAATACTTCAACTGTCTATATCAACGTGATTTTGAACAATTTTAACGAGGATCCACTATTCGAACTAACGCTAGAATTTCGCAAGGAATGCACGTTGGCTTTAGTCTAGTCATGAAGTTGAAATTTGGATATATATAAACAAAAACAAGTGAACACGTATTCATAGATGAATTGTTGTGCACTGAACTATTGTCATGCTCACTCAGTTGCATGGCTGTTTCAGTTGTTGCACCTCTTCCGACTAGCAAATCATCGATGGAAGTGTGGTTGCCAGGCCCTATTATGCACAAACGTTTCACCACCGTGATTATGAACAGGTTGCTAGACATTCTGTGTGTGCTGTTGTTCGTAAACGTATGTGCAACGCGCAACCGAAACCAGCGAGCGCGCACGAACTGAATTTGTGTTGTGTGACGGGGCGTGCTGCTGTGTTGTCGGTGTCGTTTCAGCTTTCGCTTGTGTAAGTGGTGTGCATGGCTTACTGGACCTCTGTCTCATGCTTGTTAATATTGTACCCCTCTTCAGGATGGTTGTTCGAACCCCTACTTCGGAAGAACGCTGTTCCCCGGTGCTTCCCTACTGCTCCAGATTCCGGCCTGCATGTTATATGTATTTAATGACCAACATTTAACAAAATACAACGTTTTCCCATCCACTCGTTTAGGAACCGCAAATATTTTGAGAAAAACCACGTAATAGTAGTTTTCTCCGCATGTAAGTATATGCCGTGCTAAAAATTTTAAATTAATTAACATCAACTACACACTATCTGATAGGAAGATGATAAGTTGGCAAATGTGTGGCAATCAACTTTCTTACCTAATTGTTTGAAACCACCGCTACAAAAATTCACACATAATTCTGCCTGATACTCGTGCGATTACACACATGCAATATCCGTTCTTTCTGTGATTACCCCAGCAAATATTGATTCAAAAAGCCTGTAAATTCGAGGTCTATGTGAATGAAACAAATATGCCAAATTCTTCGAAACTGAAAGAAAACTGAACAGTTTGGAGGCAAACCAGTTGTCAGATATATAGCAACAAACGAGGTATTATGAACTTGAGATGTTTATATTGGATTGCATCCGACAGTTCCTACACAAGCTCACTTTATTTGACTGCTCGTCGTAAAAGAACACATGGAGATTATGAGAAAAATCTCGAAGCAACAATTAACCACTAATGAAAATTAGACTTTATTCAGGGTAACACAATATAAGGTACTTTTGTAAACCCGTAGAAGCTAGGGATAAAACATGAGAGGAAAGTAAACTGATAAGGAATGCTGAACACGTATGGTTCACCAGTTTTTCACAAAAACTGACGTGTTGTCCATGGGGTAGATATTCGACTTGCATTGAAAGGATAAATTTATCAAACGTAAGATGATTGCTGATGTCAGCTATCCGAGCGTTCTTCAGAATAACCTGATAATGGCAGGTGACAGACACTGATGCAAAAAAAACGAAACTTCTACAAAAAAATCAGATGAACGGCAATTAGATTAACATTACACATTGGTTACTTCAGAGTATCCAAATGAGAGTTGCAATGCTGAACAAACTATACTGAATAGCAGAATCGCTCAGTTTCATTTTATTAAATGTTATGCAACTCATTGGTGAGGGACATTCTCACCTACAATTCTTAATAAACTAAGGCAGTCAGATTTCTGAACGTAGAACGATCAATGTGTATCGCTATCAGCGAACTGCGTTTGGAGTGAAGTGTAGATGAATCGGAGATATAAAGCTTTCGATTTGCTTCATAGCTGAACTGACCCTACATGTTTGTTTTCATTCTACCTGTCCGGCCGACACGCTCATCCGGAATGTTGTTTTATCATTAAAAACAAATGAAATGTGCTTCTTCGAGTTTCCAGGCATATAAGATGTTTCTGTTTATATAGATCAACTTATATTCTAGTGGCTTGTATATGTCCACTTTGACGTACAGTAAACTTTTACCGATAACATTCGAATCAACCCAATATATTTAAGACGATTTTGAACACATTTCACATACAGTAGTCACAGTTAGGCAGATTCAGTGGCTACAGCGTGTCCAAATTATCTCTCCTAGCTTGCTGATGTAACGCATTATGAAGAGAGGTAAACAAATCATGCGGACAAATCAGGTTTCACCTTAAATATTCGGCAACACGTAGGTGGGAAATAACTACTACTAGATACAAGCGATAACTCAAGTTATCTGCATGAAATGTGCTGTGGTGTATTTGCGAACACACCTGCAGTTGAAACGTAGCTGGCAAAACTGTTTGGTTGTCCCAACTTTTTTACTTGAGAAAACACCACATGAAAATGACATGGTTTGCATGTTTCTCAACAAAAATATTGGCTTATCTGTTCTAACAACAGAAGGTTCTATCTGATGCTGTCGTGTAAACAGTGGCGTTGACACACCAAAGTGGATGAATATTGTGTTGCAAAAACCTTAACAGCAAACAGCACAAATTAATTCCTGCCGATGTAGATCGACCTAAATGCTGAGTTCCGCTAACCCTCTGAATTGAAATGAACGAGCGGGACGCATCTGTACGATGGGAATTCCAGTGAGTTCCGCTGGTTAATCCAATGGTGTGGTGTTAACATACCACCTCTGACGTGCTCTTCGTCGTTTAACCGATTCAATCTACTATATAATGCCAAAAAGTAGTTTCAGAAATATTGTAATTCCTTGGCTGAGAACAGTTTTCTGGCTAGAACCGGGCGCGTGGCACGAATATAGACAAACCTCACTTTGCTGATGACGTAAAATAGCCACCGAGTCGTTCAACGCGTTTCCGTTGGCAATAATTTNTATCTGATGCTGTCGTGTAAACAGTGGCGTTGACACACCAAAGTGGATGAATATTGTGTTGCAAAAACCTTAACAGCAAACAGCACAAATTAATTCCTGCCGATGTAGATCGACCTAAATGCTGAGTTCCGCTAACCCTCTGAATTGAAATGAACGAGCGGGACGCATCTGTACGATGGGAATTCCAGTGAGTTCCGCTGGTTAATCCAATGGTGTGGTGTTAACATACCACCTCTGACGTGCTCTTCGTCGTTTAACCGATTCAATCTACTATATAATGCCAAAAAGTAGTTTCAGAAATATTGTAATTCCTTGGCTGAGAACAGTTTTCTGGCTAGAACCGGGCGCGTGGCACGAATATAGACAAACCTCACTTTGCTGATGACGTAAAATAGCCACCGAGTCGTTCAACGCGTTTCCGTTGGCAATAATTTTGAGACTGAAATACTCTAAGGCAGGATCTTGCGAAACATTACTAACGGGATGAAAGACTGTCGGTTTCAATGCTCTTTTTTCTTCATTTATGCGTCTTCGCCAGAACGAATGAGAAATCATTTCACGATCGTTTGACTTGGACTCACGCTATAAATCGAAATATTACTAATACATATTGTATGTTTTGAGTCAGAAGAAGTCTCATCGTATTTGGTGCTCGTACGCTTAGTTTGAAACGAAGAAGGTATTCACTCAAGCACTACCATTTCAACAGCACACCTGAAGTAAAAGTTTCAGGTTGTTTGCGCATGCTATTTGCTAATGGAAATACGCAAACATCATGCGCTTTCGTTAGAATAAAGGACATGAACCTGAATTTAACCCACCCATGTTGCGCAAATGAAATCAGTTTCCTTCTGTGTTGATAAGCACCACATTCATGAGGCTTCATATAACTATATACATCGTTTGGCACGTTCACGGTCTGTAGACTCCAATAACAAAACACAAGGCATTCCGAACAGTTTCGACTGGTGACTACCTACCTAGAACCAGTGAAAAACAAGCCCATAAATAAAATCTCAGTAAGAGAGAGTCGAGGGCCCTCAGGAACTGCCTCAACTAATTTGAATTTCCTAGTCAGTAGATGAAGAGCAGAATTTGTTTCCGCTCTTTCACACAATTCCACATTATTCCATCAAATACAAACCGAGAGTGATCCAAACATGAAGACAGCGAGGAGATTAGAGTCAACAATAGTTCTTTCGAGACAGATTAACAGCGACAAATTTGTAATTTTCAGGATAAATATAACAGAAAGCAGGCTAAAAAGGGAAACACATTGGCTGAAGTCGAATGGAAGTCTCACAAGCTCGAATTTCAGGTGGATCATGCGTCCGAATAGTGAAAGAAGATCACCAAATACTGTCGACAGAAAATAGAACAAAATACAAGAGAAATAAGAGGCGAAAGACAATTAAATTGTGAGAGAAAGGACAACAAAATTTGAATGGGGAAAACTGAAGACAGAGATATAAATATAAGGCGAAAATAGAGAGAGAGCAGGTAAGAATTGCGGAACCAAGAAGGTAAGAAGGAGAGGGGGCGAAAAGAAATGCAGAAAAAAAACGGAGGAAGAAAACTGATAATGATTGTCATGAAAATCCGAGAAGTAAATTGTAAGGCACGATGAAATATGTATCACACTGCATGACCAAATGATTTCAGATGTAAATCATCACGTTCAATCTACAGCCACACAGACAGCAAACAGTAAGTTAATTGATCCCATAAAAAATACACAGCATCAAACGATACCAAAGAAATGCAGCGAAAAAATCGTAGCCAGCTGATAAAAAAGTCGATCGCGATTGCGCATAAAAATACGGTTGTAATATGAAAAACAGGTAGTCGGGGAGAAGAAAATCGAAGAAAGAATGAGACAACGTGAAACATTTAGTAACACCGGCAATCGTGCGCATTTGAGCGAGCCCGTGGTTTCTCGCCGTGCCCATGCACATTCGTTCGAAACTGCACAAGTCAATGTTGTTGGCCTAATGTTACAGTCTGTGCAGTTCTCAACATGTGTACATCACAACGTGATAGTGCCGTTGATTGTTATTGAATCTGTTCCAGCAATATCCCCAGGGCGACATACGCAGTTAGAAGAAGTAAGTGGAACGCACGAGCGAGAAATTAGTGTGTCAAATAGATCCAGTATGCCGGATAGCTTCNGCAAGCCGGTCGACCGGTCTAAGATGAAAAATAGGCGACTAGTACCTGCTTGGCCAGCAACAGTCGTCGCCGTTGCTAGCTGGCCTGCTGGTTAGACGTTGGCGAGTTCGGAATGTGCACGGCGGGGTGCACTTCTTTGCTTTGTCCCGAAAGTTTTGATGGTACCAGCACCACCTTGGTCGGGTGCGAGATTTAGATCGTGTAAGGTTTTTGGGTGGTTGCTTCTTCAGTTCGTTAATCTGCATAGCCATATTGTCCATACGGTGGCTCATTTTCTCTGTCGAAATTTTCAGGCTGTGATCATTTGTCGGAACTTAAGGGGGTGATATGGAAACGGTTATGGTCGTGGAGCACACTGGCTGTGAAGGGAAAGTCTCTGCTGCTTTGTCCGCAAGGGCTGCTAATTTGTCGAGTGAGCTCTCTTCATCCATGGCAGCCGAAATGCGTTGTACCGCGGATGATAGTTTTTCGGCCCATGACTATTTTAAAATTACATTGTCAAGCTTTCGTGAGCTCAGAAGACCTCTCATATAACGCAACAGTTGAGATGGAGACCGATCACCCAACTGGACCAAATTGGAGAAATCATGTAGGAGTACTGCTTCTGACGTCCCAGTGCGTTTCATGATGGCGTCTTTCAAAATAGTACAGAAAATCAGTTGGGAATAATTACAACAGGTCTTCCACTTCGACTGCGACACCAAAAAGAAGTGATTGTACCATGTATGAAAATCTTATTTTATCTGATGTTATCCACCTGGTGGTAAAATCGGCCTCAATCCGATGGAACCACAATCGAAGGTTTCGGGCGCTGTACTCCGGCAGTTTTAAAGCAAAGCTGTGCTCGGTTCTAATGTCAATGTCTGCAGTATCGTCAAGCATTGTTAATGGTAACAAAAAGTAGATAGAAACGCAGATCGGAAGAAAAAAATAGGCGGGCTCACCAATAAATGTAGCGGATCTAAACAGTATATGGAAACTCGGGTGTGAATGGAAGTCAAAATGTGATAAGAAGGGAAACAAATAACTCACTATAGTTCGTGGAGGCACGTTGGATTAGTGTTCCACTGCACCAAATGAGGATTCTCACTGAGACTACTTGTCGTGTACCACCCAGATAGTCTCGATGACACGACCGAGATAATTCCAACAATAGATGAATGAATGATTAAATAAATCTACCCAACTAAACGGTTGATTCCGCCGAATTCTAACTCTTCCAGAGATTTGTACGCCACTGACCTTGAACGCGAACAGAAAGCAGAACTCGCGAACACGGAAGAGTAATCTTTTGAATTATTGATCACTCCGTAGATCGATTAACCTCGTTCAAACATTATGTGTTCATGTGAGCTTGAAGAAGATGCAAAGGCAAGAATAACAAATAAAAATATGGAGTAGAAAATAGTGTACAAGACGCTACAGAACACCCCCACCAGAGCGTTTGTGGGTTGAAAACACGATAAAAGAATGGCAATGAGGAGAAAACAAACCAAACACTTGATAGTCATATCATTTACTGTAATCTGTTAGATGTTCGGCCAGTGTACAGATCGCCCTCTACGTGTGGTAGGTTGTTCGGTGGAACAAGAGGGCTGAGCTGCACAGGAGTGTTATACTGTTGGGGATGGAGTGGGGTTGCTCTCAGTCAACGTCGGTTCAGGTGGGTCAACATCTTGTTCTGTGTGAGCTGGTTTCAGCCGATCAATGGATACCGATTCACTTTGTCCAGACTTCTCAAAAATGAAGAGTCTTTCGTCCAGTTTGACCACTTTGAAGGGGCTGAGGTATCGTGGATGTAACGGTTTCTCGGCAGCGTCTTGGCGCATAAACACAAAGTTGCATGTGAACAAATCTGGAGATTTTTCTCGGCGCCAATGTTCACGGGTCGGTGTGAAACGAAGGCTGGACATGTGCTGTCGTAAACGTGAAATGTAGTCCGTGCCTGGGTCTGGATGAGTCGAGGGTTGAATCAGTTCTCCTGGGAGATGCAAGTTGGTACCGTGAACTTACTCAAAGGTAGTACAGCCAATGTCTTCTTTAACGGTAGACCAGATTCCAAGGAGAATGAGTGGTAGACGTTCACTCCACTTCGTTGCGTCGGACTGAGCGGTTATCGAGGCTTTCAGTTGTCGGTGAAAACGCTCGACTAAACCGTTAGCACAGTGGTAGTATGCTGTCGTTTGGATGTGCGAGCAACCCAGTAACTGCGTGAGATTGCGAAAAAGAGAAGACTGGATTTGGGTGCCTCGATCCGCAGTAATTGTAGATTGCACACCAAAATTAGCGACCCAGTGTTCTAAGAAAGTTTTAGCCACTGTCTCTGCTGAAATATCTCTGATGGGCACAGCTAAAGGCCAACGGGTAAAACGGTCGATTGCAGTCAGTATATGCGCACAATCGTTGGAGGGTGGTAGTGGGCCGAAGATGTCAAGTTGCACATTGGAAAAATGGGCGTCCGGTTAAGAGAATGTGCCCGATGTGGTAACCGTATGCCTGTGCACTTTACTCCTTTGGCACTCCAGACACTGTTGTGACCAAAGGCAAACTTCTTTTTCATAGAGGGTCAAACAAAACGTTGTACAATCAATTCCAGTGTGCCCCGTTTTGTGAGATGAGATAAACGGTGGAAATGATTGAGAACAGTGCGTCGATAAGAAAGTGAAACGGAAGGTCTGGGTGTACCCGTTGAAGTCTCACACAAAATGTCGCAAGCTTGCGTCGGTGAAGGGATGGTAGACACTTTCAAGAACTTCATGTCCACACTTCACTGCTGGGCTGTGACCATTTGAGACAAATCGAAGAAAGGAGGTGATTGGATTGAGTTGACATCAGGTCGTGATAATGTATCAGCTACGATATTGGCGTCACCTCGTAGGTGTCGGATGTCTGTGGTGAATTGGGGGATGTAGTCCAAATGTCTGATTTTGCGCGGAGAGTACTGACCAGGTTTAGCATGAAAAGCAATTGTTAAAGGCCTGTGATCGGTTTGCACAACAAAATGCCGGCCTTCCAAATGATGTCGAAAATAACGGATCGCCAAATAACTGGCCAGCAATTAATGTCCAAATGTGCTGTACTTGGTCTGTGCTGGTTGCAAATTTTGCGAGAAAAAGGCCAGGGGTTGCTGTTCACCATTCACAGACTGTTCCAGGACTGCGCCGACGACAGCGTTTGATGCATCTGTGGTGAGAATGAGATGAGCATTTGGATCGCAAGTGATGAAGCACAGTTTTGTGGCATGAAATAAAGCTTCCTTTGTTGTAGAGAAAGCTGCATTGGCTTTAGGTGACCATTCAACTGACTTGCGCTTAGATTCAACTAGATCAGTTAGAGGCTTTACAATGTCTGCGCAATGGGGAATGAAACGTCGATAGCACTTGAGTATACCGAGAAGTCGCCGGAGTTGTATCACCGTAGTGAGAGTCGGAAAAGTCAAAAAAGACTCAACTCTATCTGGCAGGGGCGTGATGCCGGTTTGGTCTATGCGATGTCCCAGGAAATCCAATTAGTTAACTCTGAAGGCTAACTTATCGATGTTGATTTCAATATCATATTGCGCGAAACTTTCAAAAACAGCACGAAGTTGCGAAAAGTGTTCCTCGTTTGAGCGGCTACGTAAGCAAAATGAGTCCGCGTAATACTTCGTCCATGAATCGTTGAAATGTTTGAGCCGCATTACGGAGCACGAAGTGCATCCTTGTGAATTCAAAAAGTCCAAAATATGTTGTAATGGCTGTTTTTGAAATATCTTCTTCCGCAACCGGGATGTGATAATCGGCGTGTACAAGGTCTAATTTAGAGAAGATAGTAGAGCCAGCGCGTCCTAACGAAAAGTCGTGTATATACAGTATAGATTACCTGTCCGGGATTGTGCAATCGTTGAGAGCACGGTAATCACCGCAAGGTCCTCAGTCACCCGGAGACTTTTTAGGTACCATATTCAGCGGTGTTGCCTAAGAGCTGTTCGAAGGTCGACCTATGCCCAACTGAAGCATATGTTCGAAATCATCTTTGGCTATTTTGAAATTATCTGCATGAAAACGGCGTGGACAGGCGGAAACCGGAGGACCGCGTGTTGTATTGTGATGTTCCACACTGTGCTTAACCGTCTCGGTGCGTGAGCACTGTCGAGTTGACGAAGGAAAATCCTTCAAAAGTGCTGCAAAAGACGGTGTTGGTGGAAGAGCGGGTCGGATGCCGATTGACGCTATCGTCGATTGAACACCATTTACTGTGCAGGCCGTAGTGTTGTCAATAAGCTCACGCATCTTCACATCAACAAAAGGGTTAAAGTGTGCCAGGAAGTCGGCACCGATGAGTGGAGTTTGGACGTCGGCAAGCAGGAATATCCAACAGAAATATCGCCAGAGACCAAGATCGACAGTAAGTGAGCGTTCCTCGAAAGTTTTGATGCAACTTTGATCCGCGGCCTGTAAGGCGTACTGGCCTGACTGAAGTCGATCACCTGGTTGCAGAGGAATGACACTGAGCTCGGCTCCGGTATCGATAAGAAATTGCAAGCCGGTCGACCGGTCTAAGATGAAAAATAGGCGACTAGTACCTGCTTGGCCAGCAACAGTCGTCGCCGTTGCTAGCTGGCCTGCTGGTTAGACGTTGGCGAGTTCGGAATGTGCACGGCGGGGTGCACTTCTTTGCTTTGTCCCGAAAGTTTTGATGGTACCAGCACCACCTTGGTCGGGTGCGAGATTTAGATCGTGTAAGGTTTTTGGGTGGTTGCTTCTTCAGTTCGTTAATCTGCATAGCCATATTGTCCATACGGTGGCTCATTTTCTCTGTCGAAATTTTCAGGCTGTGATCATTTGTCGGAACTTAAGGGGGTGATATGGAAACGGTTATGGTCGTGGAGCACACTGGCTGTGAAGGGAAAGTCTCTGCTGCTTTGTCCGCAAGGGCTGCTAATTTGTCGAGTGAGCTCTCTTCATCCATGGCAGCCGAAATGCGTTGTACCGCGGATGATAGTTTTTCGGCCCATGACTATTTTAAAATTACATTGTCAAGCTTTCGTGAGCTCAGAAGACCTCTCATATAACGCAACAGTTGAGATGGAGACCGATCACCCAACTGGACCAAATTGGAGAAATCATGTAGGAGTACTGCTTCTGACGTCCCAGTGCGTTTCATGATGGCGTCTTTCAAAATAGTACAGAAAATCAGTTGGGAATAATTACAACAGGTCTTCCACTTCGACTGCGACACCAAAAAGAAGTGATTGTACCATGTATGAAAATCTTATTTTATCTGATGTTATCCACCTGGTGGTAAAATCGGCCTCAATCCGATGGAACCACAATCGAAGGTTTCGGGCGCTGTACTCCGGCAGTTTTAAAGCAAAGCTGTGCTCGGTTCTAATGTCAATGTCTGCAGTATCGTCAAGCATTGTTAATGGTAACAAAAAGTAGATAGAAACGCAGATCGGAAGAAAAAAATAGGCGGGCTCACCAATAAATGTAGCGGATCTAAACAGTATATGGAAACTCGGGTGTGAATGGAAGTCAAAATGTGATAAGAAGGGAAACAAATAACTCACTATAGTTCGTGGAGGCACGTTGGATTAGTGTTCCACTGCACCAAATGAGGATTCTCACTGAGACTACTTGTCGTGTACCACCCAGATAGTCTCGATGACACGACCGAGATAATTCCAACAATAGATGAATGAATGATTAAATAAATCTACCCAACTAAACGGTTGATTCCGCCGAATTCTAACTCTTCCAGAGATTTGTACGCCACTGACCTTGAACGCGAACAGAAAGCAGAACTCGCGAACACGGAAGAGTAATCTTTTGAATTATTGATCACTCCGTAGATCGATTAACCTCGTTCAAACATTATGTGTTCATGTGAGCTTGAAGAAGATGCAAAGGCAAGAATAACAAATAAAAATATGGAGTAGAAAATAGTGTACAAGACGCTACAGAACACCCCCACCAGAGCGTTTGTGGGTTGAAACACGGTAAAATAGTGTATAAGACTCTACACTGAGATGTATGAAGGAAGGAAATTTGCCAACTATGCGACAGAGAAGAAAAATGAAGTAAAACATGTTGTAGAGCCTGATGGAAATATACAAAGAAAATATGTGAATAGAGATGAACGGAAATGATGAGAGAAAAACAAAAAAAAGTGGGAGTTAAATTGAAAGGAAAAAACAGCGCACAGATATGATAATGATAATTTGAAGAGAAGGGAGATTAGATTAGACCACGAAGGCGAAAGTAAACAAAATATAGAGCTGAAATGAGAGAATGATGCAAATACCAATAGAAGGAAATCGCGTATTGAGGTAGAGGAAATGGTCATGGACGGAGTGAGTAGGCGGCGAGATGCGGCAGGTGCAGAACTGCAACAGCGTATAGCCAGTTACAGCAGTCTAAGTGCTCCTCGATACCGTGATCACGGGACGAAGTGTGCAAACCGACCGATTGTGCTGTTTCAGTGAAGCGCTCAATTATGGCAAAAATCAGGCATAGGTTATTAGAAACACGGACAAGTGAGATTGCATCCAAATGTTGCATTCATGTTGGCACATCGAGATGAGAATCAATGATGATGGAATGTACGCAACATGCACCGGTCCTGGCGGACATGCGAACCCGAATGAAGAATGGTGAGGCAGGATGAAAGATGCATCAGACTGCATGACCAGTTGCTCACACATGTGCATGATCAGGTTTGATCCGCAGATACACCGACAACCACCGGAAAGTTATCAGTTGCCATGCCGAATACATTGAATCATATGATGCCGTTGAGTTGCGCTCAAAATTTACTGCATGCCGCTCACATTGTGGCTCGTGAATGCGCAGTGCAATATTCGATGTGATATAGAGAGAAGATGTAGAGAGCAAACTTAACGCAACTGAATGTGGAGGGAGTGTGCTGTTTTGTGGCAGCGCTCAATTATTGCAAAAATCGGGCAAAAATTATTTGAGAAATAAACGAGTGAGATTGCATCAGAAGGGTGAGGCACGTTGGCACATAGAGAAGGGAATTGATGATGGGAGAACAAATGCAGAATGCAACGTAATCGACTGGCGGGAAAGTCGGGAATGGAAGGAGTGAGGCAAAATGAAACATGCAGAAAACGCCTTATCCAGATATGATAATATGTACATGATCATGTTCAATATGCAGCCACACCGGCAACTACCAGTGAGTTATCAGTTCCCATGCCAAATACACTGCATCACATGTTGCCTTCGAGTTGCGCTCAAAAGTCCGAGCTCGCCATTTCCATCGTGGCTCGTGATTGCGCCCTGTAAATTTCGATGTGATATAGAGCGGAGTTTGGAAGAGCAAATTAGAAGCTAAAGTAAGCCACTTATCCTCTGAGAAGTTGTTAACGGTCTGATCATTCGCTGTTCTTGCACGCTTCAATCTGCACAAGCGAGAACGCTCTGTGTGAACCGACGGTAATGATCTTCCACATCACGTCTAACGGTCTGGCTACATAGACTGGCAGAACCGCCATTCTCGCGAAATCATTCCACCTGCGTCATGTCTTCTTGCCGGCAACCGTCCGCAATTAGGCGAACCGGTAGTTTATCGCCTTGCCCATGCGCATATGTGCGGAACTGCGCTAGTCGTTTAGGTTATGCTAATCTTACCGTGTTTGCAGTTCTCCACATGGGTACATGACAACGTGATAGTGTTGTTGGTGGCTATTCGGTCTGTTCAACCATTATCCAATGTGCGATATGCGCATTAGACTATATAGAATTGGTATTGATGCGCGAGAAAATAGTTCGTCGAACGGAATGTATGCAGGATGGCTGCCACATGATTGGATGGGAGCGGGAAACGCCTTGAACAACGGTCTACACCGAAATAATTCGCCACGAATTCTCTGAAAACATGCACGTCGACGGAGTGAATAGGCGAAGAGATGAGGCAGGTGCAGAACTGCAAGAGCGGATAGCCAGTTTTGGCGGACCAAGTGATCCGCGAGACCGTGGTCACGGGACGAAGTGTGCAAACCGATCGATTGTGCTGTTTCAGTGAAGCGCCCGAATATGGCAAAAATCGGGCATACGTATTTAGAAACAGGGACGAGTGAGATTGCATCCAAATGTTGCATTCATGTTGGCACATCCAGATGAGAGCCGATGATGTCCAAATGAATGCCACATTCACCGGTCTTGAGGAAATGCGAATCCGAATAGGATATAGTGAGGCACGAGGAAATATATATATCAGACTGCATGACCAGTTGATCTCACATGTACATGATCACATTCAATCTGCAGCCACAACGGCAAATACCAGTAAGTTATCCGTTCCCATGCCAAATACACTGCATCACATGTTGCCATTGAGTTGCGCCCGAATTCCCAGTTCGCCATTCCCATCGTGGCCCGTGATTGCGCGCTATATTGTTCCACGTGATATAGAGCGGAAATGGAGGGAGCAAACTTAACGCTACTTAATACCGATTGATTGTGCTGTTTCAGTGAATCGCTCAATTATGGCGAAAGTCAGGCATACGTATTGAGAAAGTGGGAGCAGTGAGATTAAATCCAAATTTTGCACACATGTCGGCACATCCAGATGCGAACCGATGATGGCAAAATATGTGCAACGTGCACAGGTCATGACAAACATGCGAATCCGAATTGGCGGTTGAGAGGTACAACGAATTTTGTATCACACTGCATGACCAGTTATTCTAACATGTACATGATCATGTTCAATATGCAGCCACACCGGCAACTACCAGTGAGTTATCAGTTCCCATGCCAAATACACTGCATCACATGTTGCCTTCGAGTTGCGCTCAAAAGTCCGAGCTCGCCATTTCCATCGTGGCCCGTGATTGCGCCCTGTAAATTTCGATGTGATATAGAGCGGAGTTGGAAAGAGCAAATTAGACGCTAATGAAAGCCACTTTTTCTCTGAGACGTTGTCAACGGTCAGATTCTTTGCACGCTTCAACCAGCACAAGTGAGAAAGCTCTGTGTGAACCGACGGTAATGATCTTCCACATCACGTCTAACGGTCTGGCTACATAGACTGGCAGAACCGCCATTCTCGCGAAATCATTCCACCTGCGTCATGTCTTCTTGCCGGCAACCGTCCGCAATTAGGCGAACCGGTAGTTTATCGCCTTGCCCATGCGCATATGTGCGGAACTGCGCTAGTCGTTTAGGTTATGCTAATCTTACCGTGTTTGCAGTTCTCCACATGGGTACATGACAACGTGATAGTGTTGTTGGTGGCTATTCGGTCTGTTCAACCATTATCCAATGTGCGATATGCGCATTAGACTATATAGAATTGGTATTGATGCGCGAGAAAATAGTTCGTCGAACGGAATGTATGCAGGATGGCTGCCACATGATTGGATGGGAGCGGGAAACGCCTTGAACAACGGTCTACACCGAAATAATTCGCCACGAATTCTCTGAAAACATGCACGTCGACGGAGTGAATAGGCGAAGAGATGAGGCAGGTGCAGAACTGCAAGAGCGGATAGCCAGTTTTGGCGGACCAAGTGATCCGCGAGACCGTGGTCACGGGACGAAGTGTGCAAACCGATCGATTGTGCTGTTTCAGTGAAGCGCCCGAATATGGCAAAAATCGGGCATACGTATTTAGAAACAGGGACGAGTGAGATTGCATCCAAATGTTGCATTCATGTTGGCACATCCAGATGAGAGCCGATGATGTCCAAATGAATGCCACATTCACCGGTCTTGAGGAAATGCGAATCCGAATAGGATATAGTGAGGCACGAGGAAATATATATATCAGACTGCATGACCAGTTGATCCCACATGTACATGATCACATTCAATCTGCAGCCACAACGGCAAATACCAGTAAGTTATCCGTTCCCACGCCAAATACACTGCATCACATGTTGCCATTGAGTTGCGCCCGAATTTCCAGTTCGCCATTTCCATCGTGGCCCGTGATTGCGCGCTATATTGTTCCACTTGATATAGAGCGGAAATGGAGGGAGCAATCTTAACGCTACTTAATACCGATTGATTGTGCTGTTTCAGTGAAGCGCCCGAATATGGCAAAAATCGGGCATACGTATGTAGAAACAGTGACGATTGAGATTGCATCCAAATGTTGCATTCATGTTGGCACATCCAGATGAGAGCTGATGGTGTCCAAATGAATGCCACATTCACCGGTCTTGAGGAAATGCGAATCCGAATATGATATAGTGAGGCACGATGAAATATATATATCAGACTGCATGACCAGTTGATCTCACATGTACATTTTCACGTTCGCTCTTCTTTCTCTATGTTCATTTTGGATGGTTGGCTCTCGACCGTGTGTCGATAAATACTTTGTATTATAGTTAGCGTACCTAAACATGTTGAAAACCTTGTTGATTCTTGTTCAGTTTTGCTGACGTCCGTCCTCTGATCGGTAACCTTTCCCCGAAGCGGCTTCTGCCGAGTTACTGGTATAAGCTTTTCAATTTCTTTGTTATTCAAAAAGATATGCTGTCCATTGTAGCCTCTCGCGTCATTACATTGGTCTCAGAATTTCGGATGAGTATGCGCTGGATTTCAATGAACAACATTAGCGCCGCCGTGAAATGAGGCGTGCGGTACACTAATGAATAATCCGCGCCACAGTCCGTGGTAGCTTGGCTAAAAGGCCTTGCAACCTGTGAGGCCGCGAATGTGTTGGTCGACTGGGTTAATTATATCATGAACGTCCTCACAATGCATCTTTGGTAGAGATCCAGTGGATAAGTTGTGGTTTCATAGATTATATCGGTGTTATCCGTTTTCCTTGTTGACTTCGACCGACAACCGCCGCCGTTTGGTTACTCACCCGCTTTTCTTCTCAGAAACGTCGGTCGCTACAGCTTTCCATCTTTCCTTTTTATTTAATGTCTTCTTGTTATCCAATCCTGCATTCTGTTTTTTTCTCCACACTTACTCCACAGTACACTGTAATGTATTCCCACACTGAAGTACTCACACTCCATTTCCAAGATACTTCTTCCGGGTTCAAATTACACCGTCGGAGTCTCTTTTATTCCCCAAGAGAAATAGTGTGAGGTTAATCTCAGCTTGTCAAGTGGTCTACAGGCATTGATCGACTGTATACGAACGTCCCAATCGAACGATTCCTGGTCATTGTTCTTTGAGTTTACACTGGATACGTGGTGTGTGAGTAAAACTAAAAGCGAAACAACGCAAGCTACTTTTGAAGGTAGTCGAGCGCAGGTTTTCTTTGACTTCGGCCAGTGAAACCTATGCATATTTATATGTGCATGCATAGTTGCTCGACTTTCGCATGTTTAAAATATCAGTGTGGAAGCTGGTTTTGTGTCCTAGATTCTCATGTCTCTCCCAACTCATATCTTCTGCATTCAAACGTGTTCCGGTTTTTTCAATCGCATATTGAATCCGCCCCTCAGCAAACCACCACCCGATTTCTTATTGCAACCAGTTTCAAGAATAAGCTGATGGTCTTTACCGTGATTCCACTAGCCGAGGGTAGACATATAGGTACGCATATGCACGATATAAAACTATTTTTCTTCGTGAGTGGTTTGAGTGTAGATTCATGAAGGCTTGCTATGCATAACCTAGTAATATGTGTAAAAAATGTCGCTGGGTATATTATTGAGCGTTACTTTCATGGTTAACAACTATCTAGGAAATGCGTGCACACCGCTGCACATAGAATAGAGATTATTTTTCGAAGGCCTTGCGAGCAAGTCACGGATCAATTGCTAGACATCGTGTAAGCACATGACATAAAGCGGAAAAGCTTTCAAACGGGCTATTTTCGAGGGGAAGCCTGGTAGCGGGAAAGGGTTTGTGGCTCGTACGCACCTGAAGGCTGGGAGTTTCCCGAGTCACGTTCCAAAATCGTCAGATAATACTCAAGGTTTGAGGGTAGACAATGAGTTAGGCAGCTGTCAACGCATTTCTTAAAAAGCTGAAAGTTGTCGCCAACTCTGGATTCTTTCGAGGGTTTTTCCAAGCACGCGAAGATTTCGCCATGATTTTTGCACTAACCTCTTCCTCGGGTATCAACGTTGGCGGACTAGGAACTGTATTTTCGGGGATCTGTTCTATGACTGTAAGTTAGACACCACATTTGGGGCCTTCGAAACTACCGATTTACGCGGCAGTGTCATGTTCAGCGTTATTTTTTCTGGCGAATGTTGACCAAAACTCAGCGTTAGACAACACTACGTTAATTGAAAAAAAAGATGATAAGCTGATGACGTCTTGGCAAATTTTCAT